>JAYMFX010098661.1:0-13134 GCA_036784945.1 Monocelis spectator | reverse complement strand
ATAATGTTTATGGACTATTCTTAAATGAATTATGAATTCATATCAACTATCACTCTTTATTTTATAATGTTTATGGACTATTCTTAAATGAATTATGAATTCATATCAACTATCACTCTCTTTATTTTATAATGTTTATGGACTATTCTTAAATGAATTATGAATTCATATCAACTATCACTCTCTTATTTTATAATGTTAAATGAATTATTCTTAAATGAATTATGAATTCATATCAACTATCACTCTCTTATATTACGAGACTATTACTCTTTATTTTATGAATGTTTATGAGTGTTTCTTAAATGAATTATGAATTCAAATATATTATCAATCACCGTGTTATATCATAACACATAAACTGTTTATCAATGATTCTTAACTAAGTTGTGAATGCATATCAACTATCACTCTGTTATATCACGCCATTAAAAAAATAATTCTATTTATAAATTCTGATTGTCTTAAATACTTGGTAATTTTAACAGATTAGTTATGCGTTCAACATCAAACCATACATATTGACGGTAATCTTTTTTGAAATATAAACTGATCAAAAGCTTAATAGTTACTATCATATTCTTCATATAAATGTAAAACGCAATTTCTTTTATGACATACCCATATTATGAAAAGATGAAAATAGCGTGTTGTAAAAACGTAATTAATTAATTTTCTTTATCATTTTGCGACAATACATGACAATTGGTATTAGAATGTTTCGTTAAGTTTTATTTTCCACACTGAATACATTGGAAAAAATGTATAGAGGTTGCATAAATATCCTGTTAAATATGTATTGACACAGGATATAATTAAATAATTCAAAACAGATTATGTAGATATAAAATTCAAAATTAGTAATCAATTTGGAGCTTTTTAATGAAAAATACATACATCAATTAAAGAATCTGTTAATCCAATAGAACAGGGGTAGCCTCTAAGGCGAAAAAAAGGAGATAAAATGTTTAACCATTTATTGATACTGTGATAATAGTCAGAAACTTAAATGAAGATAGTAAATTTTGATTAAACTTAATGTTGGTGGTGTTGCAAATTTTGTGTGACTTCTTTAAATGACGATGCTGAAAGAAGCAAATCAGTCTACAAGGATTTTAGTTATTACTCCGATCCAGACATGGCTGAGTAATAGATTTCGAACCCATTCTGTGTATGCTACATACAGATCTGGATCTATCATAAATTCTGTTGATAATATTAAAAAACAACATATTTCGACTAATTATTAGTCCTTGTCAAGAAGATTTAAAAGTGAATAACGCAGTAAACGTTTTATCAGATTTAAACAAATTTAAAAAAAATAAAAATAAATGAAACAACAGAGTACATAAAGTTTAGCAATTTTTTTAAATTGACATTTTTTAACAATAACAATAACAATTAAAACAATTATTCTTGAGTCGTTATTATTATTTATATCACATTAAATAGGACATAGAACTATTTATCGCAGTAAGTTCATTTCGTTTAATGTATGGGTCATAGATATAAAATTAAAGCATGACATATTTTGTTGTTAATAAAATTAAATCATCTTTTCAATGGCTTCGCCAGAGGGAAATCTTATATAATGATTAAAAGAGTTCTATTGCCATCGGCATAAATTCAATTTTGTAACCAACAAAATATGCTAAGCTTTAAGAAATTTAAATCACTCTTTTAAAGAATATCTATTAAATTAAGTATTATTAGAAAAAACTACTAATTTGACATTTGAATTCAATATACCTTATTTTATGATTAGTCTAGACATGAATCCGTTGCCTTTTTTAAATTTATTTGTTTTTTAAGAATATTCAACTCACCAAAATATTTCGGTCATTCACAATTATTATTTTGGAATATGACATCATAAATATAAAAGCGATCGATAAATCAAAATTCAATTTTAGAACGTTTTGATACGTAGATACATACAAATATGGAATCAAAAGAGATGATTTTCAGTAATTTTTATAAATTCAATTATAAAAGATAGTAGAAACGAAACAGAAACAATAAGCATTATTCCACCAACGATAACATGAATTAAATAAGAAAAGATGAAATAAAAATAGTTTAGAGTAAATTAATGAAATAAAAGTTTAAAGATCAGTTAAAAATGGTTCAAGCATTTAAAATAATATCATATATACATAATATTTGTATTAATTGATATATTCAAATTATTATGAGTTAAATATATGTAATAAACAATGATAATATTTCAGAATATGCTAGAATATTTTTGACATAAGTATTGTGAATATTTTACTGTATTTTATTGATATACGTTAAATTGTTTTAAATCATAAAATAATATGATAAAATATTTTAAAATAATTGTTGAATAAATCAGATAGGTTCTTCGTCACATAAATCCATGCGCCGTACAACAGATTCATTGAAGTAAAGTTCCTCTAAAATTGAAATGTAAATCATAATATTTATGTGTGTACGAATTGAAGTTGGGTTAAAAGGAGGTTCCTATGTATACATATCTATAGTAAATATCAGAAATTCTAATTTAAAAGTATTTTGTAGTATCCATATCTCAAATGTTACATTGATTTAGACAGTTAATGATTATTGTGACTCTTATTATTATCTGATATAGTAATATGACTAACCATTAAATTGTTCATCTACAATCAAGCCTTGTTTAACCAACCAATAATACATAAACTGATAAACAAACATGTATTGAGCCTAAAATAAAAGAAATTGTTCAGAAACAAATATTGATAATAAAAACCCTTTATATTTGTTATACCCAAATAAAGTGTTTTTACACATCTTAAAGTGTTTTTACACATGTAATAAAGCTTTAAAATATATGTAAAAGCTTGAAAATAACTACTTTGCTAAATAAATCCTCTCTAAAGCTGCTTTTGAAAATGACTACTTTTTCAACGTAGACCTCGTGATCCAATATCTTCTCATTTCTATCAGACTAACCACTCTTTAGAGAACTTCTATTTTCAAGATCTGCAATAATCCTTTATTAATAACAATCTTCATTTTAATCCTTCTAAACATATTTTTTGTTGGATTAAACTCCTTAATAATTCAGTTTATCCTGGTATTGTTGACATATTCTATAATATAATTCCCTTTTGTCAAATATATATATTGGCTAAATACAGCAATTTATTTGCGTGTTCGTAGCATTAATTTGACAAACGTCATTATCTTGCAAGCTTTTATGCAAATTTTAATGTCAAATATATTTTTCGTGGTGTTTTTAACTGCCGATTTAAGCGGCTTCACATGAAAGATTCTGCTTAAGCTGATGTTAATAAATAATTAAAATCTTTACTGACATATCAGAATTGCTAACAATTCTGTTGACTACTTATGTCATAACTAAATTATCCAAACACGTGTTTACTATATTTTATTTTATTCACTTTCAACATTTCCAATCTAAGAGTTAATTTAATTGTGAGCATTGACCTACATGAATGAATGTAGATGGCTGTATAGTAGATAAGGCATGTGATATATGAAAACAGAGATTAATTATATCCTTGTTATTAGTGAAGTATGAATGGATTACATGAGAAATATAACACTAACAAACATTCTTAAGTCTGATAATTCTTATACAAATTATACTACACATTATCTACTCCTGTTAATATTGACTGTTATCTATTGTCATAAAATAAACACAGAATATTGTTGTTATTAATTAAGTTACAATATTTAATATATAGCGTAGTGTCATTCATAAATAGATCCTAATTTTCAGTTCATAAATGGGCATAATTTTATTCTGTACATACCTATTCTGGACACAATATTTTGTTACACGAGTTTAAAGTTAATTGCTCGGTTACAAATAAGAAAATGTCCTAAATTTTTTTGCACCAATTTATAGAGTGAAAGATAATGGGATACTTAAATAGAATTAGATTGTTTGAAACATTAGATCTGACAGTAATTAATATGATTGAATAAAATAAATTCTGATAAAAATTAGAATTAAAATAAAGAGACAAAATAAATAATTTGTATCATAAAATGTTTTAAAAAACAATTAAACCGTAAGAATTCAAAAAGTCAAATTTATCAGATTGGAATCTTGTATTTGTTTTATGTATTGGGATTCGATCAGATTGCTTTTGTAGTCGTTGTTCAGATTTGTATGTATATATTATCCTCCAGGAAATGTTTATTGTAGATTGCTGTTGGATGTTGTTCCGAGAAATGGGTTTTGACTGAACTGAATCTGTTACCATGGAGGTGTTCTTGTATGCGTTGACCAATCTTTGGGAGATCTGAAAATCTTCTTCAGTCGTTTACCTGCATCAAACCAAAACTGGTTATATGTATAGGATAGCATCCGATAGTTAGCTACGAAACTATTTAACAGTCTGGTCGAGAAGGGCAGGCGAGAACAATTGGGTAGGCGAAGAATGTTAGTTAGTCCTTTACCTCCGGAGAATAGCTTGGAATTTGCATTTAGAATGTTTATTCATGTATATTTGGAATTTCTTTGTCTTGAGATGGTGGTTGACTCTTTTAAGAACTATGCATGTGGAAAACCTTCTGTTTACATTGAGGGCTCTTCTGATTTCACCCAATACTGTTTGTTGCTTTTTAAATATAGATATGGCCGAACGAGTCCCATTTTGCAATGATTCCACATGACTAAGAGGACTATTGGCCAACACCTCCATGGTAACAGATTCAGTGCAGTCAAAACCCATTTCTTGTAACAACATCACTTGAAGATAATACATACCAACCTGAACAACTTTAACTAACGCAAACAAATAACAGAATCTGATGAATTTGACATTCTGAATTCTACTGGTTTCATTTTTTAAACATTTTTATAGAAATTTTGTGATGCAATAGTTGATTTTGTCTCTTTATTTTAATTCTAATTTTTTCTTAATTTATTTTATCCAATCATTTTAATTACTTTCAAATCTAATGTTTACAACAATCTATCACTATTTAAGTATTATTCTGTCTTTAGATAAAGCAGAATAAACAATTTTATCATTCTAATACTTTGTATTACTAAATAAAATGTTTACTTATTTATTTATGTACCTACCAATGAATGAACCATCAATTTTCTACATTTTCTAATCGACAGAATTTCGTGATCGATATCAATTTCTTGCAAATTCACTTGTCTTATCTTTTCAATTAAGATACAAATTATGATGAAAGTACCCGTTCGTCCGACACCAGCGCTGCAATAAAAAATATTTCTGATTGTGACAAAAATAATGTTTTAGCTATTTTCACGAAATTTGGAAATATTTGTGAATGCTTTTTTTTCTATGCATCTATGAGATTTAAATTTAGATTTTATTATTTAGGAATTATTATGAAAAGATTCATAGATTTCAACATTTTTGAAGGATCATTTTTAGATTATGATTAAGAAATTTTATCATAGCTAAGCAGGGACAGAAACACACCAACGAGGAGAAGAATCCTCACAACTTCGGGAATTCTTGTGCTTCGTTGGCATTTTGTGCTCTAGTCCTGGTGCTCTACGTTTCTCTCCCTGCCTACTAAAAAGATTTATTGGTCGTCCAATTAGGAAAATTACATTTTATCGATATGTAGCAGCTACATGACCAGAGACAGATTTATGATTATAAAAAATGTCTCTCCTTCGTGGACAACTGTTTTTGTGCAGGATCATTAGATCTTCACTAGAACAAATCATTTATAGAAGGAGAAAGAAATTCCAATCGATTTAACAAAAATTATGTAAAGTTTTATAAAAAATCACAAAAAAACATAGCAAACTTCCACAAATCACAAATTTCCAATTTAATGTTTCTATGCGATTTAGGGGTTAAATCCATGTAAATTCTGACTGCTTAAATAGTAGGAATATCCATAGATTTTATTATTTAGAAACAAATAACATCACTCATTAGAAAAGCCCATTTCAATGCACTGATTTTTATTTCTCCATGGACTGAAAAGTATCACTTTCCAGTACGTGGATGACCTGCATTATAGAAAACTAAGCAGATACATTGCTGTTAGAAATATAAAATTAGATATGGACTTAGTTGTATTAAGTTGGATTGTGATTGTATGAGATGATTACCTGCAATGAACCACAACTGGATTTTGACAAGAATTTATTTGGTTTTCTTGTTCAAATGTTTCCAATAATTTGTAGAAAATGTCAATACTGGGCTCTCTAAAATCCGGCCATTTCAGGAAATGAATTTGAACAACGGTGTGACTTTCACCACACTGAAATAAAAAAAACAGAATTTCTCAAATTTCATTTGCTTTTAGTATTGTAAATGAGCTTGCCTTATCGGATGTGACCCTCCAATTCTATGGAAATTTAATTCGCACTTTGATACGGCCCTATCTCTGCAATGATATGATGTATCTAAGGGCGGATTAACAAACAAAATTCCATAGAATTCGAGGGTCACTTAAACGGTCAATTGAAATATCTATTATCTAATACAACGTTATTGAGCATTCAACAGAACGTTTACCTTTGATACTAAAAATGTCCTCACGATAACGTAACTGCTAATTTTCTCATCTAGAAGTTTGACTTCAAAGCAATCGTCTGTTATTGGTTGATCTTTGATTGGCCAATATTTGCTGCACTTTATTTTCTGTTCCTCTTCAATACTGAAGCAGAAAAAGATTTATTAAATTAATAAATTATTTTTCTGATTGATAATATTATGATCAATACTGAAAAATTTCAAAAATAACTACAAATATATTTTTAAATTAATATAGACTAAGAGAGAACCGTTGGTATTGTTATCGTAGATATAATTATACACAATTTATAGATGTTCCAATCCAAACTTTTAAAAACTTTAATTTTAAATCTATAGTTTGCACACAGTTTGAAAAAATTCAGCTTCAAAACCCCTCCAGAAACATTGTCATGTCTCAAGTCAGTACAATTTAAAAATGGTTGTTTGATTTGATTTTTGGTGGATGCTGTTCATTAAGTAATTATCAATGATTGTAAATTCCTTACTTTGTTAGCATGACAATCAAATAGCATTTCTGCTCAAAAATCATTATCCAAAAATCTTTAATTGTGGACTGCAGTGGACCCTGGGTGGCGATGTATTGTCTTCGATCGCTACTAGAGCCTTTAACAAAGTTGGCATTTATGTATTGATCACCATTGATTGTGACTCTTGTCTGATCAACTATGGGATAATACATAATATCAAAATATTAATTTCATATGATGTTTGCTCAAATTAAACAACTTGTAAATGATTGTAAGTTAAAAACGTAATCAAAACTTTAACATACGTACATGGCAATACCGTCTTGTATCGATTTTTAGATATATTTTCAGGAAATGTCCCAACATTCCGTGTTAGTCCTTCGCGAGATTCATTTTCTGCAGCAGTTTTATTTAGGACCTGATAGAAATTGGAACTCCATATTAAGAAACATTCAAGATAAAGATTTATTTACTTTCCAATTATTAAAATCTGCCATTGTTGATAAAATTACATGAAATAAGTTTTTATTGATATAGCAAACTTTACAATGAAGTATTCCTTGCTTGTTGCAAAGCTTAACATAGAATTCTTGACGAAGTCTTTAAAATCATCCAGGCGAATAGCAGTATCAGTATGTCTAAAATATCATCATGTCAACAAAGAATCTCTTGTATAAATTATTATAAATGAGAATCAAAATTATGAGCATGCTTAATAATATTATTAAGGATAAATGTATTTAAACACTTAGTTTTTTTAGAATTTACGGAACAGTAATTCATCTATGTACTAGAAGGGTCTACTTGGTATGAATCTATAGAGTGGATGATTTATATCGATTGCACATCTAAAAAGACTATTTCTAATCAAGAGATGATTTGTGTACAATGTTTGATATAATGCTTCTCTTCTGGCTATTTGTTAAAACAATGTGATATTATTTGAGGCATGGTATTTATGTTGAATGTTTTAATTTCAAGGTTTTAAAGACAGACATTTTCTGAAGGAAAATGATGACATCCAATGAAAATATTAGCTATTGATTTTATGTTTTTAAAGACATCGATATCTGTACTGTAATTAAATTTTGTAATTCTTTTATTATAAAATATATAAGGGGGAAAATAATAACATAGAGATACATAAAACTTAAAAAAGTAATAAAAATAAACAGTTAGGTGTCTTACAAATCTTGTAATTCATTTCTCTCTTCTACATATTCATTATTGCCAATTTCACCAGCAACGGTCTAAAATTAGAAAACTTCAAATTTTCAAAACTCTTATAAAAACATTTTTAGCAAATAGTGAAAATTGTTATTTTATTGAATATCATACCTTTTTTGTTTGTCTGTTATGGATAACGAGAATTGCAATAGTCACACAAGTTATGGCAACAACGCAGTAAGATGTTACGAATATAACCCCGACCATATTATGCTTCATGTTCTCACCTTAATTTAACAATTAAAAGATTATGATGAGAATCACTTCACAGAGGAGAACTTTGAAAACATTTCATTTAGAACAAAACATAACCTTGTATTTGATTTCATCTATATACGTAGATTTGGACTTAGAAGATAACAAAATAATAAAACTATTTGAGTCACTATAAACAACATTCTTCTTTGTTCAATCATTTTAACCTTAACTTGCTTTGATATTATCCATTTATTTACGCAATGCAATAATGATAAGAAAAGTCATCTTTATCTATTTTACTTGGTCTTCAATCCTGACTATAATCTGAAAACATTCAACTATATTTTAACTTACTACCAACTGCCACCAATGCATTTATAGAGACACCATTGCTCATTCCTGCTCTGTTAAATGCATACACAGTGAAATTGTATTGTGTGGAAGAATTCACAGTATCAGTTATATTGAAGATAAATCGATTTGTAACGTTTATAAAGGCAGAGTTGTGAATAACATCTTTACAGGCAATAGAAACGTTTTTGTGAGAAACAGTCTAAAATTGAGGAATTAAAGTAATGATCGCAATGATTTCCATAAGGGACAAATTAATAAAAAGAATTGAAAGTTTAGCTTTTAAAACTAAAATTAACACGTTTGAGGTCGAAAATCTGAGATTCAATGAGATTTAATTCGCTCAATTCACATGATAATTACAATAATTACAACACGAAATTTATAACGAATGTTTTACATATAAAATAATGTTTATAATATGAAGATAGCTGTTTTTCTTCTGATAATGTTTTGTAATATTATTTCTATAATTCTTCAATTGGTTTGGTATTGATTTCTATTGAAATTCCAATATGGTCTACATAATTTCTAATGATGAATTTCCATAAAATTTTCCCCTGCCCATTCTGAGATTCTGATATCACTGAAACTATAATTGCCCTGCATGTCAGTTATATGCAATAAGACTTTCTATTTCTATGGAAAATGACTTCCCTTGGATACGAAGAGCATACAGAGATTATGTAGTATCCAAGGAAAGTCTAAATTTCCATAGAATTTGAGGGTCACTTAACAGTCCTATAATACCATGGAAATCTATGGACCATAATAATACCACGAACCAGGTGAGTGGTATTATCTTGCCATAGACATGATATGTCATAGCCATATCTCTCTGCATATCTCCAATCCATAAATATCCTATCCTATAGATTTAATGTACAAACTCACATCATTTCCTTTATTTTCACAATTAATGCAATTTAAAAGAAAGCATTTTTGCAAGTCATGCAAAACAATCAGATATTTCAAAATAACTCCGTTAAATGATTGAGATAGACTCCACTTCAAAATAATCTTCTTTTCATTTTCTGTCACACGAGATGGAAGTGGCTTGATGGAATCTGGAATGTTATCGTCTGTCCAACGGATTAAATATGAACACCTTTTATATTGCCTATTTACAGCACAAAGTGTAATATTATATTTGCTGCCAACAAACAGACTACTAATCAAATAGGTAGTCACATTTCCTGATAAATTGAATGCGCGATTGGGGGAGTTAGAGTTTGGCCCTCCAAAAAAATCTAAAATTCTAATTATTGATAAGAATTTAGAAAATGGTGATAAGCTATAAACATCAAGGTTTGTATATCAAAGTACCCCATTCTATTGAGTGAAATTGGGCTATTTAATCAAATATAATAAGACTAATATGTAAATGTATGTAAAATGTAAATGCAGATACTCCTTTGTGAGATAGGTAAAGTAATCGAGTCAAGCTATGTATTCGCGGCAAACTTAGTCTTGCAAGTTAAGTTAATAAAATATCGGCTTTAATACTGAATTTAGTGGAATCGGTAATGATCGTGATACTGTAAGTGAATAAAGTTATCTTATTGCGTTTAAAAAAGAATCTCTGAATTCTAAATTTATGTAAGTCAATTTTAAACTCATTACTTGCATGAAAGTTTAATTCTGATAGCAGATGTAGAATTCCAGGAAATCAGGATTTCAGAAGAATTCTTTTTTGTACTTGATAGTTGGTTTATTACGACAGGATTCAATATTTCTCCCAGGATTATAATTTCTACTGAATTACTGTCATTAATTTGCAATGATATTCCACAATGAAATTTTCCCATCTTTGGCATATCTTTGCACGCAAAATATTTTGTCCTATTGGATAGACTCACATTTTTTAAATGATTGATCTAAAATTTAAATTACAATATTATAAATACATTTATCGGCACAAAAGTGTTAAAGGAGACAGTTACTTATTTCAAATCCCAAAATGAAGAAAGACTTGAAAAAGAGAATTATTCAAATTAAGTAAGTTTAGGGTGAGAGATCTGGAGAGCTTAATTTGAAGTTCTCTGAATATCTTCTTCAAATTAATCTCTCCAGATCACTCTGAATATCTTCTTCAAGTATGGAAAGCAAGTTTTCTTTAAATAAACATCTGCTTTAAATAAAGTGCAAGAATTTCGAGAGATTTTAACAAAGGTTTCTACAATAACATTTTAATTAGACTGTCCTGGAAATTCAGAAATAAACTACAAATGCATAATATTATGTTAAAACTGTTTCAACGTATTACTGAAATGAATAGAAAACAAGAATACATTCAAATTATTTCTTTTATATTTTATATCTCATTGATATTCCAACGATCTCATTGGTATTCAATGTGTAATAGTCGAGTTAATTTCAATAGATTTCAAATAATTAGTTAATTTGTTCATGAATAAGTTAACATTAATGAAATTCCTCGCCTTTAATTTAATTAATTATTCGACAGAATGAATCATCTTAAATCTTCTGATGTCTATTTAAAATTGATAATCCTATTCAAAAGGTAAATACGAATTTTCACTTACAGATATGGATGAATAATCCAAGGGATTTTTTATTTCAATTAGTTTTTCATCAGATGAATTGAAGCTTATTATTGAATTGTTGACTAAAATGGAAATAGATGATAAAAAAAATATTTATTGAAAAATGAATTCACGACAGGATTCAAAAGCAAATACAAATTATGAAAGAAGCAATTCTTCTTTTAAATTTTATTTTGATTAGATTAGATCAATACCAAAGTTTAATTCATAATATGTAGATATTATGGATCCTTTTAAATATTGTATGAACATTGTTAATATTGTTAGTGAAACAGATAACGAATTTATTTAATAAAATAATAAACAAGATTAATCCAAAAACATTCCACATTTATCTAATTATATCCATGCTAATCCCGTTGAACCATCTAATTGTATTATTTTACATCACTTTGGCAAAACTTTTAAACATTTTAAACAATAAGCTCTGGTAAAGTCTTTTAAATCTAAAGCTTTAAACTTAGTGTTCTGTTTCTGTTATTTTTAAGAATTTTAAACTTGGTTCCTAATTTAGTCTAATTGAAGATTGTATTCTTATATTTAATCTGGTGTCATAATATAAGTTATCTTGTCCTGTTGATTAAGAAACCTACATTGGTAAAACTAATAGACAACTTATTATTAGATTTAGTGAACATAAACTAAGAGAAATCTAAACTTAACATCGAAGTTAATCAAGGTCAAAAATTTACCGTTGATTATTTACACGAAATCTGTAATCTGTACATTACAAGGAAGTTTTATGGCTTATAAGAGAGACTAGCGAATCGATAGAGTAATTTATAAACATCCTGGTAATGAAAGGTGCTTTATTGATGAGTGTACGTAATTTTATTTTATGCCTATTAATATGCAAAGCACAGTTTATGACTCTTTAAATATTATGTCGGGGTATACCATTAAATGTCTACAAGGTATAGAGGAATACTTAAAATTAAAATTTACTATTTACTTGAAAATGAAATGATCAGCAACATATTTTGGAATCTGTTAACCCTAAATTTAACCCCATAAATTTCAGAAATGTTACAATTCATTAAATTTTAAATTAGTGCTGATTATAATTACATTTTTATGTAATGCAACTTCTATCTAAATTATTATAATAATTTAGATAGAAGTTGCATTTTACAAAACAATAATTATTGTTTAACTAATATTCTAATATTTCTCCATGCACTCTAAAGTATCCTCCATGCAGTGTAAAGTGATCCACGCATTATAAAGTAAAACTTTATAGACAAGTCTACATATAACCTAAAAAGTTCAGTTTACTATCTATGCATAAAATAAAAGTTTTTGTTAATCATCTATTTTAATTTTGTATGGTTTTTTAGTCTCACTGATGATGATGCTGGTAACATCGTAGTGTGATAAATGTGAAATATTTTGGGATTGATATTTTTTTTAAAGATATTCAATTATTCAATCGAAATAATCAACTCACAGTTACACATTTTTTCATTCGGCTGTTCTGAAATTGAAATGTTACATTTTCGGTTAAGTTTATAATTTACGTCTAAAGAATGATAAAGACAATGATAGAGATACTTTATCTTATCTAACATATCTTTATCTTATAGATAAGCAATGATATGCAAAAGAGTAAATAGTAAAACATAAAGTATTAAAAACTAAAATTAACACTAAAAATAGACTTCGATTAATAAAACTCTTTAGGTACAATAAATAAGCAAACGTGCCACTGCCTTATAATGATATTGAAATAATTCTAAAGAATTACTAGCTTGATGCAGTATCATAACTACTGACAGTAGGGTTGAACTAACCACTTCACACTGC
>JAYMFX010098550.1:0-13141 GCA_036784945.1 Monocelis spectator | reverse complement strand
GTTACAGCAAATAAATTGCTGTAGGTTGACTGAGTGACCCACTTGTCAATATGGTTAGACATTAAGTTATGAGATTAACCAATATCAGATTTGAGTATTTCCATCTATAACTGAAATAGTATTGACAGGCCTATTTGTCATAATGCAATGGGTTGTTTTTAATTTGTAGTAGTACATTGATTTAACATGGCCAAGGGTTATGATTATAAAACAATCTGCAAATTCAAAAGCTTGAATTCTAATCATATTAGTTAATATCTCAAACTACCAGATATGTGGGCTCATTTATCTCACCATGAGGCAATTATATTTGGTATAATGTGATGTGGTGTTCAATTTTATTAAATTCAATTAAAATTCTAGATTGGGAAAACTAGAGAAGCACATTTTATTATAATACCTAAATTTTTTAATCAATTAGAAAAATAAATATTGATTTAGATTTAATTAATGATATATTTCTTTATGTAAGATAAAAAAAAACACTTAAATTCAATTAGCAAACATGCTAATATAAGATTTTCCAATTGAATTGAAGATTATTTTAAATCTAAGTTAAGGTAAGATCTTACGATATTAAATTGAGAATTCACTGTTAAGACATAGATATGATTAGAAAAAAATTGAAAATTGAAAATTATAAGGGTTACCTTTAAGGGTTGAAATCAGAATAAATTAATTCAGTAAAACAACGTTTAGAGGGATAAGATTTAAAATCACGTTTAAAATATTAGAGTATATTAGTTAAAAGTATATAAGAGTGTATTTAAAGTATAATCTAAGTTTAAAATGCAAACAATTAGGGATAAAATTAATTCTCTTTCTTTAAAAATCGATAAATAAAACAGTTTCAAATTGCTTCTGATATGGAATTTAGGCTTTAAACATTTTTATTTTTTCGTTGAAATCTTCACTTAGTTTTATATCGTGTGTTGGTTTCATAAAAATCTTTTAACTCTTAATACTTTAAGACAATACTTCGATGGGATAAGCTTCATGCCTAATCATCGAGGGAAATAAACCTTTGTTCGTTTCAGTCTTGTTATTTTCAAAATAGAGCTTTGAGGAGAAAAGAAGTCTAAGTACAAAGTAAATATCTTCCGCTGTTCTTATATAATGGTTTAAGATATCAATCTTTCATTACTTTTCTTATAAAGTTATAATATTAAGGATAAAATCCACTGTAGTTAAAATCAATTGAGCCCTTTGAGAGTTTTTTTAGGACAAAATTATTTTGGTCCCCCAGATCGCTGTGGACATTCATCTAGTTGGCCCCCAGCCAGCGGTCGCTCATTTTCTTTTTAAAAATATCTTAAAAATTCATTCGGTTTGCAAAATTGTTACAAACACCAGATCATATTGAGGACATAGATACGATTAAAGTAAGTTTTTTTTATAAAATCAGAATTATTGAGTTGGTATATTATTATATGTAGAGAAATATTAGGTGAGTCATTGAAATCAATCTGACTTAATGCTAGGATTATGTCAAAAAGTTTCCGTAAAACTGATTTTTCAATTGTTATTGTGACTTTTAATAACTCGGATAAAAGTAAAATAGATAATTTTATTTTTGAATAATTAAAATAAAAATCTCACACAATATGACCCAAAACCCAAGAGAATCCTGTTAGAACTTAGAATATTTTTTAATTAGGAAGTATAAAAGTAGAGGTTCTTATTGATGGCTGAGTGTCATAATCAACTAATTCAAAATCATCAGCTTTAAAATCTTCAATATTTTCAACTTCACGCTTAATGTATAGTTTTGGAAATGGCTTAGGCTTTCGAGTCAACTAAAATAGAAGATAATAATTAGCCGTATATGTATTAAACAGACATACCGTTTACATTCAGTTGAAACAATTATGTTAGATAGGTACTTACTTGTTCTCTCATAGTCTCCGCATTATTTTGTTCCAAATTTACTTCTCCGAGTGTATGAATGAACTCTTTTGGTTTAAGTCCCGTAACATGAGCAATCATATAGGTCAACAGAGAATAAGTAGCAATATTGGATGGTACACCCATTGACTGGAATAGGCAAATCGAAGCACCATTTTTATCAACGACTTGTTTAATATATATGATGCCTATAAACGGAAAATTATTAAATATTATAAAAAAGACATTTGCCCAATCAAAGAAAATCAGGACAAACAATAATTAGAATTATCTGATATTTCGACGTTTAAAGAAGAGCAAACAAACGAAGTAGTAAGGGATGTTGATGTCAGAAGAATTTAAGAAAAGATAGAAAAAGCCATTTCAAAAGATCAGGGATTAAAGAAATTATCCGGTTGCTCCAGAATTGGCAACAATGATTCCTGAAGAATGACTAGACTTTCTGCTATAGTTAAGATTGTCAAATCTCAGGTCACAGAGTCAAACTCATCTTACTCTTCGATGGTTTTAGTGCTTGCCATAGATATGTAATCCATTTATTATGAGTGAATATAGAGTTGCCGTCTAAATGAGATTGTGGAGACAAATTGAAAATCAAATTCTGCAGGCAAATCATCAACAAATACTCCACTGTGATTCGCTAAGAAGTAATGACTGATTTCTAATCACGAATGAAACTCGCGGTTCAGCTCGCCTGCCTGCCTGCAGCTGCAATGTTTTTATGTTTTTAATTGTCCCTTCAATGAGAATCTGATCACTTTGTATTCATTACATCTCTATGGTTCTGCAATCAGGTGAATTAGATACGATTCCTTCAAATTAAATCTTCTAAGGAGATATTATTCTAGATTTTTGAATTTTGATATTCTATTTTGAAAGACTTTCCCGTTTCAATCAAATAAAAATATAATATTTTGAAGAACAACTTATAAAATGGCTTGCAATCTCATTGCGATGATCTCTAAATACGTGAAGTAATATGAATGTATCAAAAATATTTTCAAACTTGAAAGGATTATAACTCGACTTAAAAATTAAAACAATTTTTTGTAGTCACATACCACGTCAGCAGATCGTTGATAAAGTTGAGAAGACAGAGTTTCATTGGACACATAAAACTGGATCATACAGTGAAGAGGGGATACGGCCATTTTAGGGAGATCTGTTTGTACATTTACGAAATATATTAGAAAGGAATAAGCACATTTAAATTCTACAGATTAAATAAAATATAGGCATTCATTTTGAATAGATTGATTATATTGTTAAAGATATATTCATAACAATTTCATTTTAAATTACCGACAGGATTCCATGAGAGCATCAATAGTCTCTTATCATTTGGTTTTTCTTTAATTCTTTTGATTAAATTCATCAATTGGTCAACACCCTGTCCAGTGTAGTCAGTATGCATATCAACATAATTTGCACCATAATGTCGCCATTGAAAGCCATAGGTAGGACCCAAGTCACCTATACAAAAATATGACTGAATATACTTTACGTAATTTCTAGTTTGTGAAATTGTTTTGTTTTAGAATGAGGCTTTTGGAATTCTGAGACTGATATACAATGTTTAAGTTGGCTGCATCTATATTATTATTGCTAAAACAGTTTAGTAAACAAAACAGATATTTCAGAATAATCTGAAACTGACGATCAATTAATTTACATTATTTGTAAAGATACCTACCTTCTTCACGGCTTTCGAGACCGATGCCATCTAAAAATATTCTTGAAGCATTAGCTTCCCATATTTTGACGCCTTTAGCGCTAAGTTCTTTCGCATTTGTAGAACCCCGAATAAACCAAAGGAGTTCTTCAACTACAGCTTTAAAAGAAACACGCTTGGTAGTTAATAATGGAAAAACATCATTCTGTAAATTGTAACGAGCTTGATCACCAAAAATAGACCAACTACCACTGCTGAACCGATTGTTTCGTAAGTCTCCTTGATATAAGAGTTTAGAGATCAAGTTAAAATATTGGTACTCATCGTGCTTTCTAAAATAAATAAGAAGATATTTTTTATGTCATTATATTCTGATATCTCTTATAATAATAAAACATTACTAATGCAAATCAAATAAAGATAGAAAATTCAAAGATAAAAGAATTAAAATATTTATAAAAAAGTATTGGATCAATTGACTCATCCTTTCAATAAAAAATCTTAATATAATATGATTTGTTTCTCCATTTAATTTCATTATTTTGAGGTTTTCATATTTTATTAATATGCATAAATCAATACAATCTCAGGAGTTTATTTATATTCTTACAGTCGAGAAGTGTCAAAGATTTTTGAGGATTTTTTTGATAGGCGATGTTTTTCAAGCAGATTGTTTTCAATCTCAGATTGTCTCACATAATTCTGATAAATGGAGCTTTTGTCTTGAACATTTTCATTCTTCACAATATCATCAAATTTTTCATTTGAAATCATTGATAAATTAGGCAACTAACTTACTAAAAACAATATTTTATATATATTATCATTTTTAGAATAAAATCAAATCAAATAGGTAAATATAACTATAAAGCTTTCGAAGTAAATATGTTATTATTACTTATAAGTAAAAAAATATTGTTAAAATTTAAATAGATAATAGATAATAATTCTTTGCATTTAGACCTACATCTACTTTCAATACTTAAATTTACTAAACTAAACCGTCCGACATCTTTTATTTCGTAACTACATATCTGTTTGAGTTAAGTCAAGCATCATTTTGTTCATCTTATCAGTATACTGATAAGATGAAGATACGAATATGGTCCAAAGTGGGTATACCCACTTTGGACCATATTCGTATCTTTAGGGTCCAAAATGTTAAAGTTCAGACAATATAGCGAGTCCAAAAAGTTTAGAAAGGAAAGTTATGTCAGGTAAAAAGCATTTAAACAAGGTTTTAATAATATGTTAATATAAAATGTTTTCAAGGTCAATCACACCAACAGCCAATCAAATTGCAGTAGTAAAATTAACGAGGTCTTTGAGTTCGAATTTCATATTCATTTTTGTAGGACTACTTACAAGTAGTATAGGACACAGTACTATGTTATTCCATGTTATAATGTATCAGGTTAATTATGATACAAGGAATGCAAAATATTATTAAAAATAACGTGTCCTATAACTACTTGTAAGTAGTTAGTATACATAGAGATGTAATGAATACAAGGTGATCTATAGAGTGGTGATCTGATTCTCATTGAGGGGAAAATTAGAAACATGGCAGCTGCAGGCAAGCGAGCTTAATCGCGATTTTTATTCGTGATTAGAAGTCAGCCATTACTTCTTAAAAAATCACAGTTGAGTATTCGTTGATGATTTGCCTGCAGAATTTGATTTTCAATTTGTCTCCACAATCTCATTTAGACTGCCACTCTATAGGTATTACATCTCTATGTAAGCATATGAATATGTGAATATGAAATTCGAACTCAGCTACTTCGTTTACCTTATATTACATTTACCCTCCAAAAATCAACAAACATAACTTTTCCATTTCCCTAAAGGTACAAAGGTCCAACAAGGTCAAATTGTGATACAAGAAACATAACAATGTATGATTCAAGTCAATCAGATAGTTACTAAATGAAAGTTGTACGATCATAATCAATTTTGTATATTTTGATCCTGAAGGGTTGCCTCTGGTAGATCTTGATAAAGGGTCGGATATGGTCCCCTCTGGTAGAGTTTTAAATCAACAATGTGGGATATGCGGATTGTTTAAAATAAACATGTTGGGTGGTTATTTTATGTCTATTTCAGACCCTCAGGGCACAGATAGTGTCTGAGAGGGTTGGCTATGGTCTCCTCTAGTAGAGTTTGAATAGACAAACACATTGGTGCTTGACTCATCTCTGTGGGATATGTATGTAGTTCCTTAAAATAAACTTGGATTGTCTAATGGATTGTTTTGTGTTGGATAATGTCACTCTTGTTAATTTGACTTATATGGATTGATATTTTTAGCTATATTATTAGCATTATTAGGTGATTCAATGTTTCATCACTCCCAATAATGATAATGCAATATATATGTATCTTTTTAAAGCATAAATATCTATGTTATGCTAAGTCAATATGAAACCTGCTTATCAAACAAATGTCTGCCTAATACAGAAGCAAACCCAATCATTGATATCATCATCAATCATTGACAAATGTAACTCCTAGATCATAGTTGTAAAATAAAAGGCAGTTTATTTGAGCTCCATGTTATTTTTAGCATATCATGCTGTTTTGTAGTATGAAAGCTGTCAATCATGGTCATAGATATTGGTACCCAGAGGACTTTTTCATAAAAAGTATCAGTATCATTCAAGTCAATATCAGTGAAATTAAATCAGTTGTGTAGTGTATCTTTATTCCTATTAGTGTAGTATGCCTGAGAATTGTCAGATAAAAGATTTAACTAGAGCTTATTTTTTTTGTTTCATATAAATTTCAGGTAATTTGAGATATAACAAAGACTGTAAGTGATATAATATTTATGTACATAAATTGGTTAATACTGGATATTGATACATAATGAAGGTAATGAATATAATTTAATGTATGTATTTACAGGATCTGTATAACTATAAAATAACCTCATTGTCTGAAAATTAGGAATTCTTTTAACAGTTTATTTTTGCATCACTAAGTTTAAATATATTTGAAGTCATGTAATTAAATTATGTTCAAACAAGATAAATGAATCATAATCAATATTAATTTCCTTTTCAAGCATGCAGTATGTACTACATGTAATTCATAAAAACATTTTAATATTCACAATGTGATTGGATTATATTGTCATTGGTTGGATACACTGCTCAGATACAATATACTAATAAATTTGATAAGTGTTAGTAAATTAAATCAATCAATTGTTGAGGTTTGAAATATCTAACATAATATTGAAGAGAGACAACATAATCTTTTTAATGAAGCTTTAATGAATTTTAGAAAGCCATTATATTTAGATAAAAATCCTAATTTATGTTTATATTAAAAATACATTGCACGATAATATATTTTATAATTTAAATTGAATTGTTACTTAGCTGCGCCGTAAAACACTACATAATAATCTTGCAAGATAAAGTGATGTCCAAAACGTTTTGGAAAATTATGAATTACCATGTTGAATATCATATTATCATTAAAAGTTTATTTTAAAATTATTTAAACTGTGTTTATTTGCGCTACATAACAAATCTATGGCTACACTCGTAAACATATCTTAGCTGTAAGTTTTTAAAAATATATTATCTTGCTACACTATCTTAAATGTAATATTAAAAACGAATCATTTAACTGATAAATTATTAAAATTTTAAAAGCTTATAAAGATCTTGAGATCTTTAGATACAGTTTTTGAATACAGGTTACTGGCTACTTGGAAATTGGTAGAAGGCAGCTTTTGACTTAGAGTAGCAAAAGTCAGACAAAATATCTGACCTAATCGCCAACATGAATGCTATTTATTTGTATTGGTTTACATCTTATCTTTTTTCTTAATTACAATACATATATACTTCAGAAAAATATGTAACAATTTTCAAAATTTTTCTCTGAACAAAGGTTTTTAAGTTGTCATCCCAATGCAATTACTAACTTATAAAACATTAGAAATTGATGAGTTTAATAAATTTTCTGGTTGGTAACTTGGACTATAAATGCACCACATGGACCTGACTTTTTGATCTATTGAGGACTGTCTAATTACAGCATTTGTGATTGATTAGACAGTATGAAACTGACCAAAAATGTTGGGTCAGCATGGTCCGTCACTGTCTGAAATGGACATCCATTTACAGTATGTGTGCACAAGGGGTATTATCTATTTCTTGTCTTTTAACAAGTAAATAATCATATTAGCATTTAAAGCAATTAAAAAATCATTTTTAGATAACAAATATTTTTTTTATAAAGGAATACAAAATATAACAGAATTAATTAGAATATTGGAATTGGAATTCTTTCCTTTTCAGAGTCATACAATACCTACTTAAAACATTACCAATTTAAAATAGATCTACACAAAATGATTATGATTCAATAAAAATTAACATGCAAAAGCAATTGTTGTTGAATGGATTTTTTTCATCTCATGGATTAGTTATGATTAGTTATGAAAAATTGCATAAAATGCATATTATTGAAATTTCAATTAATCAGAGAACTAATTGATATTCTATATATTTCTACTACTTCTAAATACTTAACAAATCACTTTAACTAATACTATAATGTGTTGCTAAGTATAATACTAAGTATCAAAGCTTAATTTTAGCATTAGAAAAAAGACAAACCCTTTTCAAATTCATTGTGTGGTTTACACTAAATATAATACAGTGTATAATGAACTAGTACACTGTGAATATAAATAACAATGAAATTTATACCTCCTTATAGATTAATGTTAACATATTCTTTAACATAATCAATAAATTTTAAGAAAGATAGTATAAATATATGAATAATACAAATGATTTATATGTATTTTAGCTGATCAATGTGGATTTAATCTGGATAAAGAAATGGCTTCCTTTGAGTCTGAATTAAATGCCATTGTTAAAGAGGTATAAATTGATATTTCATTATTCAATCAAAAAATAACATTTTATTAGATAGAATAAGGTTGAAGTAGAATTTTTTTAATAATCCTATTTCTTACACTCTTAACTTATAATTTATGTCTCATGATTTTAGACAGATAAAATGTAGAAATTCGGATATAATTTCTTTTAAGATTTAGGACCGAATTCTGAAAAGCTGGTTAAACTAATCTAAGATTACCGTTAACTCGATGGTTAGCTAATCTATGTTTAAAAAGGATATTTTCATAAGCATTTTAAAGTTAACTACGCTTTGAAAATACAAGTTCTAGTAAAATATCCTATTTAATCTGAGATTAACTCTAACTAGTGTTTTAGAATTCGGACCTTAGAAATTTGACACAAAGTCAATGAAAATATATGCCTGTATTTTTTCATGTCTCAGATATTTCAATTGAGGAGGCAATTTTAATTAGCAATTCAAAAAAATGCAATTCTTAGGGGATCATTGTTTTGCTTTATCAATATCAAAGTGTGAAGGGGGGGCTTATGTTCTATTCTGAGTATTGATGCATCTAATAATGAGGGAATCTTTTTGTTTGCTATAAATTTTAGTATCTGAAATATTATAACTTTGAGAAAACAATTGTATCATTTGATGAAGAGTGTGATGAACTGGGAAAACCAATACCAAATCCTTCAACATTAGTGAGAACTAATTCAGCTCTTCATAATGCTCAGGTGGAATTTAATTTCTTATTTTTCTCACAAGACTTATGTATTGACATATATATTCTATTTTATATTTTCATAAGACTAAGAATGAAATACATTTTAAGCATTTATACATTTTAAAAAAAGTAGAAATCAAGATGTAAAGTGAAAAGGAACAAAACTTTTAATATGCATTTATGTAAATCCAATTTATCACTTTACTTAATCAATAAAATGTTGATTATTAACAATTTATATCAAAACAAATGATAATCATTTTGGATCAATACATTACTTTAATGATTTGAATATATGTAGTGAAATTACTTCAATAAAAGATTGTTTAACCAGCTGTCATGTATCAATCATTCATAATGGAGTTGTATTAGGTAAGATAATTATTTTTTTTATAACCTTTTTATTGTAGCGTGAAATATTAGATAATTTTAAGAATGGCGATCGGGCAGAATTTTTCCGTATGTGGAATGAACATTTGTCAGATAAGGTTCGATCGGATGATTCAGTTGGTCAGAAATTAGAATTTTATCTCCACATCTATTTTGCAATTCATCCAGTCAAGCATGATCCGGATGTATGTAAAATGCATAATTATTTAAAATTCAATTTAAATTTTGATATTGTTGTAAATGGACGATCAACTGTACTATGATTTTTTTGTAAATGAAATTTTAGAACCAAACAGAATGTGCTGAAGCAATGCAGGCTTTCCGAAAGTATTTAGAGACTCGAGGTGCTTCGTTAAGTCAAACCACAGAATTTCTCCCATTTTATGCTTTACCTTTCGTTCCGAATCCTCGAACGCATCCCTCTTATAAGGAATTGTTCAATGAACACTGGGTCCCCGACCTCGAATTGAGATTGAATCGATATTTGCAATTAGTTCTCGATTCAGTGGCCCAACCTCGTCTATTTGAGTTATATAAAGGCTCCCAAAAGAAGGATAATATTACAATTCAAAAATTACAAGTATGTTTTTATATAACATTGATTTGATTCTGATAATACGCATTATTTTGAGGTCGATAATTTTTTTAAGAAGTTTGTCTTCAAAATACGTCATTAAGAAACTGTCCACAACAGGTTCATCATGGAAATTTAAGGATATCGCTGAATTAACAATGCGTTAAATTACAATATCTATGGTTTTTTAGGCGCAAGTAGTTGAGAATGAACGTCGTGCTCAACAATACATGCGCAGGCACAATCGGGTTCAAGCAGATTACCACAATCTCATTGGCATATCGGCTGAACTCGTAGACACCCTGGAAGCTTCCTTGCAGGGTAAGACAGTGTCACCCGAGTATTTGCAGAGAATTTGCACTCGACTATTCTCCTCACAGCAAGTGAATCACAATTCAATCGATTTCAGTAGACCAGGCACTGCTGCAAAGGCATTACGCCAATCTATAAAGGAGAAGAGGCCTGTACAGTAGGTTCTATTTGATAATTCTTATACTTATTGGGTCATCCCTTATTAGCGGGTTTTCTATAGAATTTGCTTCTCATAAAGGTGACAATTAGAAACATGGCAGCTGCAGGCAGGCGAGCTTAATTTCTTTTGTGTGTTTTGCTCTTAAGCATACAAAATTGCAAAATTAAAACATTCACCTTTGAAACTTAATATCTACATAATAGGTTTTTTTAAACTTTTTAACTCTGAATATTTTAGGTCACCAAAGAATAATTCAAATACAAATTTAGATTTTGAAAAAATTAACTCAGATCTTCAAACTGCTGATGATCGGCAAAGAGCCCTACTCCTCCAAGCTCTTCGTTGGGTATTAAACTATTTAAAGAATAAAAAGAAAATTCGTTTCATTTAAAATTTCATTTCATTTCATTTCACATTCAAAACTTTTAGCGGCTTACTCGAGTTGATAAAGAAGAAAGAGACAAGAATCTGGTTTCCTACATTACAAATGATCTGTTGGGCTGGAGTAATGGAGGTCCCCACCATGACGCAATAGTCAGCATACTTATTTCTCAAAATTCTGTACTGAGAGAATCCTGCGCCAGATTATTTAATTCATTGGCATCATTATGCAAGGGTATTTTGGAACAATACGATTTAATTTTAATGTAATAAGGAAGGGATCTAAAACTCGGGATTTTAAATCTTTGAAAAAAGTTTTATACTTGGATATCTGTTAAACCTCATTCACATAAATAGAAAGGATTTATATTTGATATCGGTACTTTAAAATATTATGTTTATTTGTTTATTTGTCTCCCATCTAATAGTTAGAAACATTTTGATAACATAACAATTTAAATTTTTTTTAAAGTTATTCCAGAAATTTCCAGATTAAAGTTTTAACTTAATGAAAAATTGTTTGTATGCCTTCATTAATTTAGGAAGATCTTACCTTAGTCAAGATAAGGGCATTGTCACAGCCCTTTTTGAAGATTTAAAAATGGAAGATTCGCAAGGACTTACCAGAGAAAATGTAATCGGAGTGCTTCAAAAGTTAAGTTTAAGGTAATGCTGCATTGAAATGTATTCATTAATATGACTTAAATGAATTTTATTGCATATAATATTTGTGTAAATCATAGATATTCGTTAATTAATTATATTGTTTGGTCAGGCGTCCTATGCAGACAGCGATGATTCAGAGCGGTCTCATTGAGTGGTTAATTGACACTTTGGAGGACAATGATAACCTTTCTGATTACACGCTGGAGTACTCGGTGGCACTATTGATGAATCTCTGTCTCAGAACTTCAGGTAAAATAAATCTCTAATCTCTAATTGATTTTTTAATTAACAGTATTATTTCTGATGTAATTTATTTAAATATATTATTACTTAGTAATATTACTTAGTAATTAGCAAGTAGTAGTTTTCATTCACGGAATATTTTTTCAATCTATTTATCTACATACTTCATTTTAGGTAAACGAAAATGTATAGAAATTGCATCTAAAGTTCTTAAAGTTTTGAGCAATTTACTGGGGCATGAAAATAAAGAAATATTCCCTTATGTTAATGGTGCTCTGTATTCAATACTGGCAGTATCCTCTATTAGAGAAGACGCCAAAGAAATGGTGAGCTTATATATAATATAGGTATCTACATAATATTGAAAATACTGTAGTAGGAAATAATTTATTTTATTTAACAATCAATTTCCAAACATCAGGTAAGTTTAAAATCAAAAGTATCGCTCTATTTGGACAGATGAAGACAAAGATAATATTTAGATTAGCCCCTAATCTAATATCTTTGGATGAAGATGAATAATTATTATTACACGGTTGGAGTTTTTGGTTTTTTTTTTTTAATTGTTAACACATTTGGATTAAATATTTTGGATAACAAATTAGCGCTCTGATATCTTTTAGGAAATGGAAGATATTCTTAAATGTTTCATAAAAGAGGACCAACCCGACATGAATCGACAACTGGATTTCATTATCCGACAACTTAATTCCAGTGAGTGTTTCCAGAAACTAATTCATTTATAGATACCAAATAATTTTCTTAATAATATGTTTCTTCATCATATAGATAGATAGCTATCGCATGAGAGGGTCATGAAATTTGAAAATGAGATTTTTATAATATTTCAGCTGAAGAACCTCCCGATGCCGAGTCAGATGATGAAGAAGAAGAAGATGATGAGGTAAATTGAATACTTCAAAATCAATCAATACTTCTGAGACTTTCTCTATAATGATATGTTAAGATTTTTGTTCATTTTTAACATTATTTGGTTTTTCAGTTTCGAAATAGTGCTACAATTACTTCAGTAAGATAGATATGTTAGTAGTATGAATATAGATGTTAGTAGTATGAATATAGATGTTAGTAGTATGAATATAGCTGTTAGTAGTATGAATATAGCTGTTAGTAGTATGAATATAGATGTTAGTAGTATGAATATAGCTGTTAGTAGTATGAATATAGATGTTAGTAGTATGAATATAGCTGTTAGTAGTATGA
>JAYMFX010098439.1:2300-13144 GCA_036784945.1 Monocelis spectator | reverse complement strand
TAGACATTATTATGAATTTTATATCATTAAAAAGCGCTCCTTTTATACTTTAATTTAGTAAAAGAATTATTTAAAATGCGATATTGAGTTTCGTCATCACTATGACATCTTGAACATAATGGTGGAGGGACAATCATAGAGATATCACCTTCTTTTTCTCTTTCTGCTTGAGAAAAAACAAGGCAACATCTAATCTCTATGAAAGAAATAATCCCTTAATTCTATGGAAATTCTGTACGCCCTTGCTGCGATCGCTTTCAAAAATTTTATTTCGTTATTTCGTAGGACTGTTAAGTGACCCTTCTATGAAAATTTAGACTTCCCTTGGATACTATGTAATCTCTTTATGCTCTTTGTATCCAAGTGAAGTCTATTTCCATAGAATTAGAAGGTCACTTAACAGTCCTATTTACAAGATGGTTTATCATGACATGACATATGAATTTCTATGTTTTAAATATTTTTCAGAGTTCATTAGAACCTAAAATATTAATCTAAACTTTATTCTATTTTATATAAAATCAGACAGTAAAATCCCCAATTAAAACATAGACATTATAACTAGCCCAATGCTTGAGCCCAATGCTTGAGCATCATTTTTATGTAAGCATAGAGAGCTTTCAAATTCAAACTTTTATTATATAATATGGTAGCGTAAAATGTATGGAAAAAATGAATGATTGCAAAGTTCATGAATTTAATTAAAGTTATTTATCGTAATGGGAAAAAAAATCAAAAGTGGAGATGCGAAGATTGATCAAATTAATGAACTAATCGAGGAGATTGAAAAATTAAAGACTAAATTAAATGAAAAGAGAAAGCAATTTAATGACTGTTCCCTGCAAGCAAAGGCAGAGGACGCTGGTCTTCCGCCTTTACAACCTTGCAGGATGAGTTGTGCTCACATATTAAAAGCTCATAATTCCAGGATTCATGATATTGTATGGTCACCGGATGATAGTAGAATCCTTTCTGTAGGGTCAGAAAATTGTGTCGTATTCTGGGATGTAAAAAATGGATTTATCGATAATTTAGTAGATGCATCTATGCAACAACCTCTAACAGCGGATGTATCCCCAGATCTTACAACCATGTTTTGTGGCGGCTTATGCGCCAATGTCGTCATTTACAATTCAAGCAAAAAAGGAGAAAGCAAGGATGTCTATACTGAATATACGCCGGCGGCCACACTGGAACATGAAGGTCGCGTAGCTTGCATAAAGCACATTCCAGAAAAAAATGAATTACTTACTTCAGCTGAAACTGATGGTATACAAATATGGGATCTATACAGTATGAAGTCGAAAAGAAAATTTCAGGGACATTTAAACGCAGCTATTTGTTTAGCAGTTATAAATCAAACAAGTATTTTCTTATCTGGGGGAAGTGATGGCACGGTAAAATTATGGGATTTGAGGAAGAAATCACCCATCATTACAACATTCACAGGCCACGAATCAGATATTACTTGCATGGACGTTTTCGCGAATAAGCAAACATTCATATCCGGATCGGATGACACATTTTGTCAACTATATGATATACGTTATGATAATCCAATTGCACGATACAGTGATCCAGTCTGGAGTGAAATTGATATGAATAGGGAAGGTACCGATCAAGGAGTAGTTCGCCCTGATTCAGCCTCAGTTTCTACAGTAGCAATTACGAAAAGTGGCAGAATGTTTCTAACTGGTTGTAATGATTGTATGATGTACTATTGGGATGTATTTAACCCTAGTAATTCAGTCTATCAACGAGAAGAAGCAGGGCCTATCAGAAAACTATTATTTTCTAATGAGGGGCATGGTTTAGCATCTGTTCTTTGGGATAGTAAAAATCGTTTAAGAATCTTTATTCCATCGTAACAACATTTTTCATGGAATTGTGCCATTCAATTATCCTCGTCTATCTCCGAGAATCTCTACATTATATTGTGGTAATAAAGTAAAAGTAATAAATATCCCCTTTTAGTGGTGATCTAAAAATTATTGGAATTATAAAAACATTACATTAGATTATATATTGTGTTAATAAAAGTGTGCTAAAATATTTATTGGAAAAGATAAAACAACATTTTCTACGAAATACAGTTTTCTTATATTAACGTATTAGATTTTCAATATTACCCAATAGACTATATATAGTTACCCAACAGTAAATCACTAAATGGGATTTCTATACTCACATAATTAAATTTCTAAACGCATTGATTATGCGTTAAATTTAAAATTTATCTTTTATATTCCTCCGAATGAATGTATTATTAAATTTGTTACCGAAAGGTACATTATCAAAGATGGATCCACCGAGGGTCAGACACCTTAACAACGACTGTTTTATTTTCGTATCTCAATTCAATTCAATTCAATTCTATGTATTTGTTAGATTTCGCAGGAACCCCGGTATCATATTTATTATATCTTTTATCTCTAAATTTCCAATCCTAAACTGTGTCAGAAAAAAAATGCTTCATCAATTTTAATACCATTACTCTAAGTAGTATGATGATACAAACATTTCTTTTGAATTTCTTTTATTTCAAACTTCCTTATAGACAATTGATAATGGAAACTTTATAGTAAAACTATTATGAAACTTACAAAAACTGTTGAGTTTGCTTTCTGGTATTAAAAACTATATTGGGGCCGGCCCAATCCTTTTTTGTTTTTCCCAGCTCATAATGAGATCTACCTATAGGGTGTCAGTCCATTCATAACCCCAGATATTTTGGTGGTGGTCATCCTTAATTAAATCCATGAGACCTACCAAAAATCATCAATGTAGTACAGTAAGTAGTAAGTAAGCTTTATTAACAAATTGACAAAACGCAATAAAGTTACAGAAATGTAAATAATTTTTCAATTCAAATAGTAATACCTAATCAAGGCATTAAAACTAAAACTCAGTCAAAGAGTCTGCGTGTATCATATGAGTGATAAAGTTCCTTCTGCTGTTTTCGCTGATTGTAGAGCGTTGCAGGTTATGGCTTCGTTGGCGCAGATTGTATTCATGCTGAATGGGTTCTGGAAGCCTTTTGTGGAGGACGTGTTCTTGGTTCTGCTGAATTGTTTTGAATAATTTGGTGTTAGTTTGACGTACAATTGTTTCGATGTTGGTACTTGGGTTACAGTACGAGAACTTGATACTTCTTTTAGCAAACCGTTGAAGTTTATGACGGTTTTCTTTGGAGGCAAAACCCCACCAGCTCTGAGAAGCATATTAGGAGGCGGCTGATTACAAGTGATTGGAAATTTGGTAGCAAGCTTCAGAATTCAGGCTTCTATTTTCAGTATCTTGATTGCATAAAACAATAGAGTTTGCTTAACAATGAAATACCTTTAGGGCCCTTTAACAATTATTTAATTTATCTAGCTGTTTCACCCATTAGCTGAGGTCTGATAAAAAATAACCGATCCGAATTCTCGGCAAAAAATGTTCAATGTATATACTTCAAACTAAGTTTGGCTCAATCGAAAATTAACATTCAATACGGTTATAAACATCAACCTATCAAACTATTGAATATTTCCTTCGAGTATTAGCAATTAAGTTTAATAAACAACTCCAAAAATGAGTTCGTGGACATTCTTGATATCGTCCTTTCTTAATAATTAGTGTTTGCATTACTTTCTCCGAGTTCTAACGCAGTGTTCGATATATGCTGGACTCAATTGTCACAATCTGTACCTCGTATATTTAAATTTATACAATAGAAAATAATTAGTTACGTCATTATACATTTGAATTCACCAGTTTTATTGTGCGCATTCCATAATACACATGCAGTCAATGATATATTAATATAATTATAGGAGCATAAAAGGAGCTGGCTATTGTATTAATATTTCTAATCTTTGAAAATGGTCAGATCGACAAAAATATATTTGATATCGAACTATTGTTCCTTCTTTAACTAACGCATACAGAGAATGATACTAAAATCCGTTGAGAAATCCGGTTAAAAATCCGTTTAGATTTCCCGGTGAACCTACTAAAATCCGTTTAAAAATCCGTTGAGAAATCCGGTTAGAAATCCGTTGATGATTTCCATTTTATGAATTTGGTTTCAAGATTATTTTGATGATTGGAATGATTTTTATCATTATCAGTACACTCTATACTACTTATAGAAATAATAATATCGATCATTAAATCATCGGTCATTAAAAAATCTATTCGTTGAAGCTTTTATCATTATCAGTACACATCAGATTTTTAATGACCCGTTGATCGATATTATTATTTCTATAAGTAGTATAGAGTGTATTGATAATGATAAAAATCATTCCAATCATCAAAATAATCTTGAAACCAAATTCATAATATGGAAATCATCAACGGATTTCTAACCGGATTTCTCAACGGATTTTTAAACGGATTTTAGTAGGTTCACCGGGAAATCTAAACGGATTTTTAACCGGATTTCTCAACGGATTTTACGGAAATCCTCTGTATGCGTAAAAGGAAAGAAGGAACAATAGTTCGATATCAAATATTTTTTGTCGATCTGACCATTTTCAAAGATTAGAAATATTAATACAATAGCCAGCTCCTTAACCGGATTTTAGTATCATCCGCATAGGCTCAACAAACCAAGTATTTTAATCGTAATGTTGCGTGAGCAGTAGGTACCAAAAACTATAATAATATTGTGGCTTTATTTATAAAAACATTTGTCAGACGCAAATGAGTCTAAAGACATTCTTCAAGAATGATAATTAATCAAAGATAAATGATATTTTCACGTTTTCCATAAGAGAGATCATTCTGCAGCTCATATACGTATGTTAATTAATAATACAATAATAAAGTCGTGACATCACTTTTAAATTCCTCAACGAAAATTATTAATTCCAGGGAATATCGTAACCTTCCAGGAATCTGCGATCATAATTTCTCATTGCAACTAATAAATAAATAATAATAATAAATTTATAATTTGAAGATTAATAAAGAGAATTATAGAATATTACCTCAGAAATAAAAAAAACAAAACATGGTCAGGTTAATCCAGTTTATCCCTTCGGCAACTTGATAACATCCGCTCAACCAACGACCATCTTCATATCTTTTACAGCATCGATTGGATTCCGCAGTCACCGACATTATGTATGTAGTTTAAATTTGAGATTTTCCAATTTCTTCCTTCGATCATTCACACCTGTCCATATATCTATGGTGCTTTTTTTTATCTCTTTTTTTATTTCAAGTTTCAAAAATTTGGGAGTCACATAAAACTTTAGTTACAGGTATTATCACGGACAACGAAATTATTAATAACTGTTCGCACTGACGATACCACCATTGTCTGCTCCGCTTTCTCTATGAAACTCGATCTCAGTCAGCGCATCAAAAACACAATGCGATGCTCGTGACCAACAATAATAGAAGAACCAAACTTTGTGCGTCATTCAACCTTATAATTGGCGATATACCATCAACCTAACAGAAACGATCAATCTTCTAGCCATCACAGTGAGCAATAATTTGAAATGTGAGGAACACTCCTCGACTGTTGCCAGGGCTCGAAACTGTCAACATCACTACTCTAGATTCCTCAATGAGAACCTACAGAAGTGTTTCGTTTAAACGCTGGTTTTTCGTCTCCGACTGCGACAAAATCTGAGCAGACCTTCCATTAACAGCTCAACAACACTGTGCCAAGTCAAGGGCCTCGCACCATCACAGCCTCTCCTATCTCGGCTGAACTGGACCAATCTCGCTTTCTTCTAGTTTGGATCCAGCTATCATAGCACGGGGGTGACCTTTTTCTTGGAGTTACGAGTCACGTCCTGTAAACCTTGGAGAAAGGAATAAGGAGATAGGTATTAATTAAGCGAAGTTGGTTCTCAGCCTTTGTCGGGGCTTAAAGAGCGACGAGAAGAGGTTTGGTTGGTAGGGCCCCGCCTGATTGCAATTTGACTCGCTCTTTAACCCTTCAATTTTTTTCTAAGCATTCTTTATTTTTGTAAACCTTGTTGCTTACTTTATTTTGAGTTACCCTTCTACCCTGTGGTAATAAATACTTACTAACCTAACTATTATAATATGAGTAAAGTATATAAACTATAATTGCGTTTCCCACACAACTAATATTTTCAAAAACACAAAGTTTTAATTGTTTTCGCTCATTAGAAAGACTCATACAACTCAAGACCCGTGAAAAATCGCATGAAAAAACGCCTCGTGTGGACGCAGCCTCATTTGGTCTGAGCACATTGATCACATAAATCTGTGTGGAAAAAACAATTGAAAAATGCATATCTGTATGTTTCCTTCAATTAATTTACTCGACATTAACTCCAGGTGTGTGAGATCATAACTTTCTGATCCCTCTATGTCGATAGCTATCTGCATATTTATAAATGGAGAGAATTGTAATGATTGAGGGATAAAAAAACTCCACAACTGTATTAAGAAGTTGACTAGTTGACTGTCACATTTATAAATTTGTATCACAGTGTATTGTATGCAGCTATGTTTACCTATGACTCAAAAAACTTTATGATATATAAAATATCTTTATGTCTACCAAACGAGAAACATTATTTTAGTAAGTCATTATTTAAAATTAAAAAATCACCGGTAAAGTTTAAATTTTCATATCATCTTAATAATTGTGAGATACTTTAACTATATTTGATTTTTTACATTATAGTTAGTTAAAGGAATTATTTAAGATCCAATAATTATTAGGAATTCATTTGAACACTATAATAATTTAAGTTAATTTTTAAGTCTTTAATACTCCAGAATCTACAAGTACAAAGAAAACTATTTTAATTATATTAATTCAATGTTGATTAGTGGTTCTATGAGTTTTATTAATAAGAAAAATATCATCAAACTATATTTATGAATTTGTCCCTACGACTGTTACAGAAAAATATGCTATTACTTAAACATCAACTGTTAGAAAGTTGGCAATTAGGCTGAGTAAGCTAATATTATTTTTATTGGCTTATGTAAGTTTTTTATTAGCATCCTAATGAAATTTCATGTATTGTGTATTCCACAAAAGCTTTTATGCTGTCATGAAGTTAGGGAAAACATGTTAACAAATTAATAACTTGTATGAAATAAATATAGAAATCTTCCAATATGTTATTAATACACTACAAATTTAAAACGTCAACCCATATTGAAAAATGGGTCTGTCAAGTTATAGATGGAAATCCTCATATCTGATTGGTTGTTTGTATAACTTGACATCTAACCATATTTACAAGTGGGTCAGTCAACTTAATGTTTTTATTTGCAGTGTAACTGCTGTAATTTTTCATTAAACTATATAAATCTTTCCATTAAAGTAACCTAAATATTTTATTCTAAAATCTTTCTTATTTTTAGACCAAGAACTAAAAATTTTAAAATAAATTCTTTAAATTAGATTAATTAAACTTTATTCAATGGCATGGTACAAGCCTTTATGTATTTTATACATTTATTGGATATTTTTTATTTAACAAATCTAAATCAATAAAGGTTTATTTAACATCTAAAACTACCTATACACATATAAACAAACAATTTTTATTGATATCTGTTATAAAGTTTAAATTTGTAGATTTCTAATTCAATAAGTTCCATGATTTCATGGAAAAGAGACTCAATAAAAATTCAATGTTAACAGAAATATTTCTTAGATACTTAATCAAATGCTAATTTTAAGGAATGCCTTTAGATTTTTGCTTTGTCAATATCATAGATTAATGACTGAATAATGAAAATATATCTAGGAATAAAATTATTTTCTAAATGTTCACTTTCTCTCCATATCCATTTTTAAATCAAGTTTCAGATTAATATATTACCAAAATATTATAACTAAAAATTTAGATGATCATAGATAATCATGCAAGGGTTAAAACAATTATGTCATTATCAAAGACATTACCTTCCACAATGTTTTGACCATTATATTGATAATAAGCTACATATTTTTTATCTTGTCCCTGAGTTCAATAAGACTTCTGATGCAAATAAGATTCTCTTTTGTATAAAATATGTTTAGTTAGTTATTGATTTACTAAAACATATTAAAATAATTTCAAAATGTTAATGTTTGTATTAACCTGGCTTGTTTAAGAATATTTGACTGCTAAAGTTTATCTTATAGGCACAGAGAATGTTTTTCTTTAGCTTAAGTCACTAATTTAGGATAATCCATATTTTCAAATTCTGATTAATCTATCTTGAATTAAGTTTTAAGTTATATATGAATATGCTTTAATGGTCTTATGCACTAAATGTTTTTCAAACTACTTAGTCAATTGTTGTAGTTCAGTGAAAATAAATTACTTAAATTTCATCTTTTCTCTGACTCTGAATGCCTATGATTTTGCCAAAGTTAATGGAATAGGCTTATATCTATCAATTAATACTGAATACATACAATGTTGCTTAAGAAAATTGCTAATTAATTGATGGTATTATTGCTTTTGATAATCATGACACTATGATTTGTTTTTCTATTTTAGTTAATCAACGATATAGATGATCTTGAATAATAATGTTACCATCAATACACATAATAATCTTTACATGTGTCTGTTGATATAGTTGAGTGTAAAAATATGTTTCGCTTAACATTCGATACGATTTTCTTCATTTTACTCCATCTGTCAATCAAATGCTTTGGAGCTGATCTTGAGGATAAAAGTAAGTACTTACTTAACTATCAATAAATGTTAATCTATCCGTTATCAGTTGCATCTTATTTGATATTCGAGTATTCAAGTGACCAATTTGTGTGATAATTTTGTTTGACGATTTTAAATCGTCTCATCTGATACGATTGTCACTCTCGTTATTATCTCGTTCAGCTCTCTCTGTCAGCTAGAACTATGTAAATTAACACTTCATTAGGGAGTATTTTCATTATATGAGTATATCTTTCTTTATCTGTCTAACTTATAATTATAGCAACCATTGATCAGACAATTGATACTACTTTAACTGCTCACTTTTGAAACTCGTTTTATTTAGTTGTAGTTTATGTGTAAATCATTTTGTAAATGATACGTTCGTGCATTTGATCTGATTGAGCGCGTCGCTATTGTATTACATTAAGCAGAAATTAGAGTGTACTTATGCCTAAAAGTGGCATTTGTAATATTAAATTATGATAGACGTCTTCTAATTTCAATGCTTCTTTCCGCTTGACACTTGTTAAATATATTCATCTGGCTAGATTGTATTGTTATCGCATGTATAGCCATAAATTATCTTGTAGCCTTATTGTTGTTTTCAATTTTATCAATTTCAAAAAGCTTCCATCGATTAAGTGCTTAGCCCAGCAGGATATAAACAGTTTCGGGTTGACTTAACATCAAGCCTTCGAATATTACCAGTTTTCAAAGGCCTGAACTCGACTCTATGGATAGGTAGCCATAATTGCTGATGATAAATGTTCAACCATAATATAGAGATGTAATGAATATAAGGTGATCTATAATAGAGTGCTCACTCATCTCATGCTCATTGAGGGGACAATTAGAAACATAGAAAGCTGCAGGCAGGCGAGAGTTAATCGCAGAAGTCAGGCATTACTTCTTAGCGAATCACAGTTGAGTATTCGTTAATGATTTTGTCGCCACAATCTCATTCAGACTGCCACTCTATATTCACTCATAATAATATAATTGGTTTCTCAATTCAACCATAATAACCGCGAATAGATCGTTTTAACTAATATGTACTGATGAGGAGTAATTAATTACCACGAAACCAATCCATCTCTATTTTTTATCGTTACGAAATATCCATTGGTTGTGGTGTGATTTTATTTGTAATGATTTATTATGATGTTGATACAGCCAGCATATTTGTTACTAATATGACCTTACAGAGGGATCTATCTGTCTGTCTGTCTGTGTGTGTGTGTTAGTGGCACTGAGTGTGCTAATGTGCAGTGCATTTTGTTGATTGAGTATTGCGGCTGCAATTGATTTCACTCTTATACATTCTTCTTTGTCTATTGTAATTTTGCTTTGTTTATTTTCTGCATACTCTATACATGACACGCGCGTTTAATTGAATTGTTGTGTTATAAAACTGTACGCATTGCATGTTCATGCAGTTTGGAATGTTTTGCAAGCTCTTATTCACACAACATTTCGTTTTATTTATGGAGAAGGGTCGTTTATTTAATCAATATTTTTATAACTGTAGTTAGAATTGGCCCACTATTCGGCCAATTGGCATAACTTTTCGCCATTGTTTTCATATTCCCACACTTGCTGGGTCGTCTTGTAGAGAGATTTGTTGGATGCGGTTGTCATTCTGATAATGGTTGTTATTTATGATACTTTTATCAGTAGACATAAGCAAATATTAGTCCAATACTTATTCAAGACTTTGAATTGCTATTTTCTAACAATTATCTTTATTATAAGAATCTGTAAGAGGTGATAAGTTATTCTACTTAGTACTTTTAGAAACTCTTAACTGACTGAATGTAGTCCAGATAGTTGGTCCTCGATAGGGAAACTTCATGACTGAGGAAGTCATTTCTGAATGTTGTCCAGATAGTTGGTCCTTGATAGGGAAACTTCATGACTGAGGAAGTCATTTCTGAATGTTGTCCAGATAGTTGGTCCTTGATAGGGAAACTTCATGACTGAGGAAGTCATTTCTGAATGTCCAGATAGTTGGTCCTCGATAGGGAAACTTCATGACTGAGGAAGTCATTTCTGAATGTCCTCGATAGGGAAACTTTCTGACTGAGGAAGTCATTTCTGAATGTCCAGATAGTTGGTCCTCGATAGGGAAACTTCATGACTGAGGAAGTCATTTCTGAATGTTGTCCAGATAGTTGGTCCTTGATAGGGAAACTTCAT
>JAYMFX010098328.1:0-13145 GCA_036784945.1 Monocelis spectator | reverse complement strand
ACTACAAAGAGAATACAATACCACCGCTCCTGATAATCAGCTTTATGAGGGCTTGGTGTGATGGAGAAAGACTTATCAAAATGGTTCACTCTAGTCTATGCTTACGTTTTGATCTGATGATTAAGGTTACTCATGCAGAAATCACATTCTGAATGAGAGCAAATGAAAAAGCTATCAAGGTGCTTACCACGAGAGTGAAACAAAGAAATCGAAATTACTAAAGAATAAGTGACCAAGCAAGGCCAATTGATATCTCTATTCCTTATAGAACTCCTTGGTAGTAATTCATAGCTTATACAACCCTTCACATCAACCCTCTGTTATTTTAATCAATTGAATCCATTTGTGAGTAGTTATTTCAGAAAGTGAAAATGACTAGTATGTATAAAATATGAGTATATTATATCCCATGAGAATTAAACTATAATAAAAACATAATAGGATTATCACCAGCTGTAATCATTAGCAAACTCATTGAAAAATGGAATAATTACTGTGTCGAAAGAAAACAGAACCGCACAAATGTGTTTACTTAAATACAAATTAGAGTTTAGAGCAAACTGCACCATCTGTATAGTGCGACGACACTATTTGAGTCGCAGTATTTTCTCTACAATCAAATCAATAAGCATAGCTATATTCTTTACACAATATGAATCATTGCAGGATTGTGGGCTTCATTTACAATGATTGATTTGAGAGTAAAAAAGAACAGCTAACTCTAAGTCAAAATAATAGGAAAGAATAGTATAGACGAGTTGGCTTTGGACCGAACGATTCCATTAGCCAATAAGAACTAATATAGCAGCGGCTTGGCTGTAATAATTGACCAATAGAATCGCTCGGTTAATCAAATCTCGGTCCAAAGTTCACTCGTAAATACCATCACTATGGATGAAATCTTTAATCAGAAAGTTCGTAAGAAAGACATTTCGATATTTCGAAATATTATCAGCAGTCTCATGTCATCAGATACTACCGGAAGCAGCATCACAAAACAGATCTTATAAGAAGAAAAATCAAGAGCATGATCGATTACACCCAGGAGTCAAACTTAAACTCTCTATACCTCTCTCGATATAATATTAAAACGTCATGAAGATATCTCAAAGTGGTCGAATATGTTTGTCAAAATAGTGTCATTAGGATTTTATATAGCTGTAAACTAAATATCGCTGAGTTCGAAAATTTCTTTATATTTTAAGCTGACCACGTATGTATGTCTTATCACTTTCAGATATGACATTGTTAAAAAAACATTGTTTACATATTTTTATTCATTATTATCACCACGAACGTTTAGTATTATGGGGATAGAGGCATAGAGAGACAAACAAAGTTTGACTACTGCGCGCGATCGAATTTGTAGTCTAAACGTTTTGGCCCAAAACGTGAACATTGTTCGGCTATTATTGTGTATTATTGAGTTTTATGTAAAGGCAGAATAAGATGAATTCCTTGATATATGAAAATTCACTATAGTCAAATAAGTTTAATTTTATTTATAAAAAACATGCATATTATTATGAACAGTGAGTTTCATACAAGTGAGAAACGATCAATGTGTATACAGGTATATATGGATATAGTAGAGAGATTATCACTAGCCAACAAGAAAACATTACCACATGATATAAGATAAGTATTAGGGTTACACTCTGCATTTCGCCAACTCTATAGGGGAATGCAGCTGCAGTCAGCATTATGCACACACACAGAGAAGAGTGTCAAAAATCTATTGGTCTAAATGCACGGCACTAAACAACTGTACGACGTCATGCATAATATTATGTGTAGTTATCATTCTCGCGTGGTATATTATACTGAGCTATATACAAAATATGTAAGTGACTACTGGCCAATATACAAATCACAGAACAGTCTGAGGAAGAATAACGCCTTTCTAATTCATTAAAGAATGAAATGAATGTCGCTAAGGATACTTATAGAAAATAACATCGAAAAAAATTAAATTACCGGTTTCAATGTTGTCAACTAGCTGCTGAACTTTTTACCTAGAAGTAGGTAAATGTTTGAGGATGATTTTGACACATTGAAATACACAAAGAGTTTACCATAAACCTTTAATTTATTTGACTTTATTATTATAATAGCGGCGTGATTTGAATAAAATTGGTGAATTAAAATAAAAAATAGAAATTATAAACGAGAACTTCTTAGAAGAGAAAGAACTACACATTTAAAATATATTTTTTCTATTTTTAGATTTGAATAAATTAAACATACTAAAACTTAAACTCTATAAATGATTTCTATACAGGAGACAAAAAAATCTATTGACTTACTCTTTCATGCGAACATCATGGAGTGATCTTTCTAATGAGATTTTATCACTGGCTCTTCTGTTAAATGCCTCCTTAGGAAATTCAGCTTTCGCCAAATTCTCTTCCTCACCTTGTAGTGCGATACCTTGTCCTTGTTCTCCAGGTCCTTTGCGACTGGGCTCAGACTCTACATAGTCATTAAACCGTTTTAATCGTTTAAGATAATATTCCTGACTGATATCCAGCGATTTAAGCGAATCAAACTGATTTGAATCGGGCGCGACTTGAATAGGATTGGATTTAATTATTTTCGGAGAATAAGGAATTAGCGGTTTCAATATGTCACCGATAAAGAGATAACAAGCTCCAATCAAAAGAAGAAAAAGCACCACCATAAGAGGTTTCGCACCACGCTTCCAGATAATTCGCATTTTTGAATCTAAATTATATCAGCAAATAGTTAGTTGCAAACACATCTTACAGTAATAACATTTCCATTTAATTTTTTTCTAGAGAATATCTAGAGGATGAAATTCGTAAAATTATCTTAAACAATGCAACATAAAACTATTTATAGATTGAGAACTTCAAAGAAACTCCAGTTCCATATAGTAACTCTTGGGTAGGAAAAGCTAAATGTAAAAAGTAGAAAGATATTTTTATTTAACTATGTATTTTCGATTATCAAAAGATTTAGGAAATTATATTTAGTAGGATTGTACCAGTTTTAAACTGATTTTTCAGTTGGTGTCAGATGTTACAGTAAGTAATATTTTAAATGATAAATCATGACAATTATTTTACATAAAACAAGCATGTTCAAAACTATAGTTGAATGTTAAATTCAATTGTCTGGCTAAAATAAATGTGGGACATTTCATAAAACGCATTTTCATGATTTTGATTAAAATAATATATATTCCAAAAAGTAATTTTATTTCATTCATGCAGAAATAAGAAAATGTGTACTTAAATAAAATAGAGAGATTTTGCTATACATTTTGAAATGATTTATTGATATTTTTCATACATAGAAATAAACACAGACCAAACAAATAAATCTATAATCCAGATTATCCTATATACCATGAACCAACATGCAGCCTAAATTTCAATTCCTTAAGGAATAATCTAACCTGCTAGAGAAGTAGTAAACATTTTGATGGAAAAACGAGCAATTTGGTAACATTTTCTACTATTCCACATTTTCACTCTAAAAGCAGCTAAGAATAGTAATATGTTTTGTATCTGAAAAAATGTTAATTTGATAAATATTCATGAATATCAACAATATACCACAGTTTCATTCCTAATGATACATATTAATAAATTTTATAAATTGATTTTTTAAGAGTTTAGGATTTTTATTCAACTATCAATTTATTATCATGCTTAGCAATGCTATGTGACAAATTAGATAGTTTCATACAACAACTAACAGAACAAATAAAAACCAATAATTCAATTTGACAAAAAATTTACATTTTTGTCGTTTTTTCATTTTTCTCCACAACATTTACAATTTATAGCAAATAACATCTATGCAAACTAATAATAAATAATAATAGACTATAGATAATTATGACAATATAGACATTATTTCATGCAAAATAGGAAGTTTTTTAAAACAGTATTTATTTTTTCCATTTTATAATGCAAATAAAAATGTCAAGGTACATAAAATAAATTTGTGTAGCTTGACAGACCCACTTGTCAATATGTTAGACATCATGTTATGAAATCAACCAATCAGAATGTCAGATTTGAGTATTTCCATCACATTTTTTAAATAACTTTACAGACCCTTTTAAACCCATTTGTCAAAATGGTTTGATGTTTTTGATTTTCAGTGTAATATTTGTATCAACTTTAATATTAAGGAAATTGATATAATAAAATCATAATAAGCTGTGTATTTCCATGTGACAGACAGGCTCACATGCAAATGCATACAAGTAGTGATACTTAGTGTTTTCCAATATAGTTTAAAAGAAATTAATTATTAAAATTTCTGATGCTTTTTCAACTTTCTTTAAACAATATAATTACCCCAAGGCCCAAAGTTTTAGCATAACTTGAATTTCATTTATACATATAGTATTGTGTATAGTATAGGTAAAGAAATTATTTGAAAAATAACTTACTTTCAATATAAAAACGACCAGTTTATGGCTACAATATTATTCCTTAGCAAAAAAGAATGAACAAAGGGGAAACAAAATCATCCATTAAAAAATATAATTTAAAAGGTATTGTATTAAGTGTTTAAACTAATTTTAATAAATATTTTAAATGTCATAAATTAATTACTTTATTTCCTATAGAAATATCGACGAAAATTATTTTACAGTTGAATTTACCAGAAAGAATTTTAGTTTTTTTGATTATATACCAAAATATTTTGATTTGCGCAACCAATAATTTGTTTAATATAGACCTCGTAAAAGCAAATTATATACAATTTTTATTAGAATCATCATCATTTAAATATTACAGCTTAACTCATGAAGTATTTACAGTATAACCTATAAATGTAGTTCTAAAACATATCAATAACAGAATATCATTACATAATAAACAAATTATACCCATAATTTCAGTTAGGCTTGCAGGTTGTTTTGTGAAATCATTTTCTGGAAGAATATTATTTAAACCGATTTTAGTGGATTAAATTGATCTCTCGAATTTACAAATTTAATGTATTATGTCTTTCGAATATGTCTTAATATGTCTATATATTAAGTCTTAATGAAATACGACTATATTGATGCTTAATATATTTACTATTTTAGTATATATTACGAAATGTCATTTTTCTTTATTTTGTCACATAAATATTCTATTAACAAATTTGCTTTAATTTTCTTATTTAAATACATAATATATCATGCATAGAAAATTAGGAATTTGCTCAACTCATTGATTATGTAACAGTCAACTTGCGAATATCAGCTTATTGTATCAGTTCATTCATTGTTTGACAATATCATACATCAATTAAAATTGATTATTTGTATGATCAATGCTAAAATAGGCAGGAGCCAAAACTTTTTCAAAACAAGACTGATTACACCCAGGAGCCAAACTTAAGCTCTCTATACCTCTCTCCAGCCTGACATAGTGGCCAAAATCAAAAGTGGTGTTTTTTTACTATATTATTACTGCAGGAGCCAAAATGTTTTCAAAACATAACTGATCACATGCAGGAGCCAAACTTAATCTCTCTACACTACTCTCTTACTATCCCTCCAAGTTTCATGCTTCTAACTACTAGGAGTCGGATACAATGGAGAAACATGTCCAAAACTACTTAATTTTCTCTATTTTATTTTCTGCCAAAGCCAAAACTTATAATCTACAAGGTTGATCAAACACAAGCCAAATTTTGTCTCTCTATGCCTCTGTCTACATAATACTAAAATTTCATGGCGATATCTCAAAGTGGTAAGACATAGTAGCCATCTTAAAATATATTGAAGGTTTCAAACCCAGCAATATTTAGATTACTACAGAAAATTCTAATGACACTATTTTGGACACTATGTCCAAAAAAGTCAGGGCTGTAGCTAGCGGGGGGCAGGGGGGGCAGTTGCCCCCCTGTGAATACAGCGCCTTCTAAATATAAAAAGTTACACTAGATAAAACGGGGTTGTTCTAAATATGTGCGCCTTTTTGGGATCTTGCCCCCCGTGTAAAAATAGCTAGCTACGGACTTTAAAGTAGTTAGTACCCTAGTAGTTAGAAGCATGAAACTTGGAAGGATAATAGAGAGATTAAGTTTGGCTCCTCTGCATGTGATTGGTTGTGTTTTGAAAAAGTTTTGGCTTCTGCATATTTTAGCATTGACCTATTTGTATTTAAACTTGTATCTAATACACCAATTCAGTGCTAGAGTTACAGTTAGGACTAAGTTCTTAAGATGGATTATCAGAAACCTAACTAACCCCTGATTATTTCATGATTGGTTAAACATCTGAAGCTATTTATACATTAATCAGATTTTATATTTGTAAAAATAAAATTCATGAATGTTATATTGAAATTTATTTTGTCTATTTTTAAATTTTAGATGTGTAGGATTATTTCTGCATTAACTAAAAAAAACATTGGGGGATATTTGCACAGCAATCTAGTGAGTTTAGTTATACTATAACAAAGATTTTATTCAATATAGTTTTTTATCTGAATACAGAGAAAATATCTATAAATCAAAAAGTTACCTACCAGACTAAGGTCATCCAAGATCTATAAATATTAATGAAATATGTTGGTATTCATCACATAACAATATCAATAAACTTGGTAACCAAGCCTATGCCCTACTGTGTTTTAAAATTAAACTCCTTTCAAATTATGGTTTGCTTATTTGAAGATTTTTTCTCTTATAGTGGATCTTCACCAATAATGCTCAGAAAAAAACTTATAGTTGTTATTTTTTCTAAAATGTTTTAAAATATGCTCCCCCAAATTAGCTGTGGAAACTTCTTTATTAAGCAACTTGAAGCATCCTTTATCCAAAGCTAATTTTTTGAAAACAACATGAAGAAAGAGTAAATGATCCCATTATCATACCAAAACAACTATCCTTGTTTATAGCAAAGAAGGTACCCATTGAGATTCATTCAGAAATGCTATTAATATATAATTTGTTCCCTTTAGTCTTTTAACTATGTACTTATACACATTTTGGTGGACCATATTATTTAAATATTTTTTAGCCAATGTCCATTTTGAAGGGCTATTCTGAAAAGGCCCTTAATAGTAAATTCATCTGTTTCTTACTGTCTTTCAATCTTTATGATATTGATTTAATAATCCTAAAATAAAGAAATAACTTTTTAGGACAAATTTATAAATGTTCATTCAATGCTATATTCTATAAACTGCTAAATTACATTATATTGTCATTTAAAAATACTCTTTTTTCTATAAAATGAAACATGAAGTTATTCTTAGCGCAATGCCACAAGTTTATTATAGTCAAACTTTTCGGTGTTCGACACCCTCTACAGTTACAAGATCTAGAACTTTCAAATTTTGATTGGGCTCTTTTTTCTAGTTGAACTAATATCCACATCAATCAAATGAAATGAAATATAGTGCACTGATAGTGCACTATACAGAGTTCTGCTTTCTGCTGATTAATTGAACAAATGAACTATGCAGTTCAATGAGAGTATCTGACAATTTGTATCTTGAACTACAGATTTATAGCATTGAACTAAATTTATGAATACAGTCTTAATCTCTTGCTTCTATTTTCCACTGAATGGGGGCGGATAGATTACTTATTCAAGTTACTAAATGGTGTCCTTCCTTGTCTAAAACTCGAATATCTTTCTCATATTTTGAATAAAAAATGTTCCGCTTTGGACCATGCCCCCCTAAACCCACACCTGACCTTTCTCTGTCAGACCCCAATCCTCTTGAAAAAGCAAGGGATGGGATCTATAATTTGTTTTGTGTCCCCTAATTTTCACAGCTATTGGAAGTGTGCTTCTTTCCCTAATTATGTTGGCCCCCCTAAATAATATTTTTTAAATATCTATTCTGTTATTCCAAATCCCATTTCATTGGAATTTAGCTTCAGAAAAGAAAGCCTGATAGCTGTAGAATTTGTAATAAAATATTTGCCTCCAAGTTGCAAAAGATTGTTTCTGGTTGATTGTAGAGACATTATTGCATTGTTGCACCTTATGCTTGCAGTCCTATACCACTACCCAGATATATTGATCGGAGAAATACTGTGCCACACCGCTCTGGCTCACAATTGAGACAGGATTTTATTGACTTTTTCAAAGATAAGTATGACCATACGTTTGTGCCTGGCACTTCAATCTTGCCCAAGTCAAAAGAAGGAACATATTTTACAAATGCTGGTAAATTTTGTAGTTAACATGTCAGCTTGTTTTCGTATTGTATTTTATTGTATTATACGTAATTAGATTTTATTAGAACTCGCTGTCCCTATTTAGGTATGACTCAATTCAAGTCCATATTTCTCAGTCCCGATGGCCACTCATCATTAAAACGAGCTGTGAACTCTCAACGATGTGCCCGTATTGGTGGTAAGCATAATGATCTATCGGATGTCGGTTACGATGGTTTCCATCACACTTACTTTGAAATGCTTGGCAATTGGTCATTCGCTGATTATGGAAAAGTGAGTCACAAAATACGCCTCTTTCGAAAAAAACAGTCACAAAACCACCATGTAGTTTAAACAAAGGCTTATTATTTACTTATTGTCTAATTGTCAATGTTGCAGGCCGAGGGTTGTGCCATGATGTGGGAATTTCTCACTAAGGTTTTAAAACTACCGCAAGAAAATCTCTATGTCACATATTTCGAAGGTTGTAAAGAACTGGGTCTACCGCCTGACAATGAAACCAGAGATATTTGGCTGAATTTAGGGTGAGTCAAATAAAAAGGTAGAAATGAGTTATTTCAGTATTATTTTCAACCCTCGTTTCATCTGAATGATTCAGAGTTAGTGATCAAAGAATACTTCGCGGAAGTTTAAGAGATAACTTTTGGGAGATGGGACCTGTTGGCCCGTGCGGACCAGCTACTGAAATTCATTTCGATCATGTTGGCGGCGGTCGTTGTGCTCGCTGCTTTGTTAATTCCGGCAGTCCGGAAGTCGTCGAACTGTGGAACGCCGTGTTCATCCAATACAATCGAATCAATAGCCGACACGCTGCCAGCAGTTTGCAGCCACTGCAGTCCAAACGATTATTCATCGATACCGGCATGGGTCTGGAAAGAATCGCTGCGGTAGTACAGGTAATAATGACTGTACTCCATTCAATGCTTTAACACCGTACCATTTAAAAGCTTCAAAATCAATACTTCTAAATTTCAATAGGAAAAATAAGATTGGGTATTTGACAGTTTTGTATAAATAAAATTAAAACAACAACTACTACTCAAAGTAATAAATCACTGGTCTACAATAAATGAAAACTAATTCGGATTGTGAAATGCAAACATTAAAATATTAAATTAATTCAATTGATAGTAACATATATAGATTGTCTATAGTCTAATTATTTTATCATTTTAGGGTGTGACCAGTAATTTCGATACGGACCTATTTCTACCCATCATTGACAGACTGTCCTCATTGGCTGCTGTTCAACCTTATAATGGCACATTACCGCCGGACGCTTTCAAAGAATCAAAGATTGAACATCTGGAACGATTTGTTCCGCGCAACAATCTTCTTGAGAAATCTCGTCCAGATTTAATAAGCAGTGGACTATCGAAATCTGAAATTTCGCGCGACATCTCGTATCGCATTGTCGCCGATCATTTGCGATTCGTGTGCGCCACTGTGGCTGATGGTCTCCTGCCGGGTCGCAATGAGAATGAGAAACGTCTGCGTCATATTTTGCATCGAATGCTCTTTCATAGCTACGCCAAGTTGGGTATTCCTGCTGGTAAGCTAAGCCAAGAGGTGGACTATCTTTTACAAATTATGGGTATTCGCTCAACTGGCTTAGCGACTTTAGTAAGATGGAGTTTAATTGTTTCAATTACTTATTTATTAGAGCAGCAGATTAAATGATACAAAAATAAATTGCTAAACTTTGAGAAAATCTATTTGAAGAATCTAGGCCTATGGTAATAGGTCGTTAGCTGCTAAAGCTAAGCGAACTATGCAGTATAGGTATTATAGGATCCCTGAAAATGAGCTGTTTTTCAATACGTTATAAAATAAAATCTAAATAAATTGTAAACTCGAACTATTCGATTTAGCAATCCCCCTCATACATCTACATTGTGTGAAAATTTCATGTTGATCGGTCAAGTAGTTCAAAAGTTATAACCTCTCAAAGAAACTCGTTTTGGAACAATTCTTTCTTTCCTTCTTCTTTCTTCAGCTCCAATAAGTACTATTTAGGATGAACCAATTTTAATAAAATTTGGCATATTTGTGTATTTGTGTATTAACACAAGAAATCCGTGTCTAAGGAGCTAAGAAATCATGGAAAAACTACATTTTTCATGTTAAATATTAGCCCAATCATAGATATGCAGATCTGTAATATCGATGTCTTTAATGCCTTCACTTCAGGTATTTACTACTAGACAGTAAATCTAGACAGAGTGCAAAGCGCAGGTAATGCAATCAGTCTCTCTCTTAGGCCCAATTCGCTCACGAAAAAATTCTCCGCCTTTTAAAATATGTTGATCGTTCAAGATATTTCTGAAATATTCGTTTGCTAATTGGTCAATAAAAGCGCGAAATTCAAAATTCAATACAACTAATGACGATCAGTTTATAAAATTAAATTTCGCGCTTTTATTGACCAATTAGTAAACGAGTATTTCAGAAATATCTTGAACGATCAACATATTTTTTAAGGCGGAAATTTTAAAATATTTAGGCTCGACCAATCAGATCACTTGAAAACGTAAACAAAAATAGTTAAATTTGTTCAAAAAAAATCCATTCGCCCTGAAAATTTTAGATTTTTTTCGTGAGCGAATAGGGCCTTAATCAGGATGAAGTCTGATGTGTTGGGCCAACCACAGCTTAGTATTTCATATGGAATTGTCAGCCTAATGACTATTATCGTCAATAAGTTAAATAGGAAAATATCTAAAGTCTGCTTCAGGTGCTAGCTGCTTGTGTAATAATACATCAATAATTTAATACTGTGTATAATTATAGCCCAAAATGGCAAAAAGTGTGTTAGCTTAAACCTTAAAATAAATGAAATAAAAGTGGTTAGCTGAATTCAAATTTTAAATGAATTATTATAAATTTATAACAGCTAGCTAACTTTGGTTTTTAATTATACAGAAAAGTATCTACACGCTAATATTCGGTTACATAATAGATTATTAAAAACCACCAAAGTTACTTAGCTAGCTGTTATAAATTTATGATAATTTATTTAAAATTTGAAATTAGCTAACCACTTTTTATTTCATTTATTTTAAGGTTTAAGCTAACACACTTTTTGCCATTTTTTGACTATAAAATATATTGGGATGCGTCCATTTGATTTTTAGATTCCCGTGGTGATTTCCGCTGAAGAGAGAAAGTTTCTACCTCAAATTGATGGCATAGTGAATATCTTCCACAAATTTACCAAAACAATTCTCCCGGGAGAGACTTTATCGGGTAGATAGATGATGATTGCGGAAATATTGCTGTTGATGGACATTTCATTTCATTTGAATTCTGTGCGTGTTTCAGAGGAAGCGGTGATGAACATCATGGAAGGCGTGAATTCCAAGCATTCCATCAATTTCGATCTGTTATCGGCTCTGTGCCGAGACGGTGGTCTAGCGCTGCCCGCATTACCTCAATATCTCATCGATCGTGAGAAGGAGAGTCATAACAAGCGATTGAGATTAGCCGAAGAGGAAGATCGACTCAAAGAATTGCTACAAGATCACGGTGTCGACACCACTGATGACTCATTCAAATACGACTACTCGAGAGAAGCGGACGGCTCTTACAGTAAGTTGAGTTAAGAGAAATTTGTTTTTAAATAAGACTAGGAACAAATCAAGACAGAGACTAGACCGCAGCCTAAAAATCAAGGTCTTGAAAGCACTTGAAAAAGAAAAAAAAATGAGTTTTGGGTCATACGGGCAGACATCCGGATGTGCTCGCTAATGCCCTCATCTACAGATTACAGGAGAAGAACACGAGAATAAGACTGAAGAGATAACAAAGAATTCCTTGTTATACGACAATAGCATTTCTTGATTTCTGTCTGATAGTCCTGATTTTCAATGCTTTCTTAAATCCTAAAGATTTTAGTCATCCCGAATGTCAAGTGAAAGCCATTATCATCAACAATGGCCTCGAAACCACTCTCCCTCCTAATAGCCGGGCTTCCATTCTACTCGATAAGACTTCATTCTACGCGGAAGGGGGTGGTCAGTATGCAGATTCTGGCTGTTTGGCTGATCAACAGGTGAGACCTACTTTAGAGCTATCGATTTATCTTGGTAAATATCGATTTCCTAATTTGATCTATCGATTTATCTGAAGGTAAATTGAGTATTCAATAAGCTTTCGATTGATTTTGCAGGGTCAACCAATATTTAAAGTGGAGAATGTGAAGGATCTTGATGGATTCGTTCTGCATATTGGTCAATCTCTAGATTCTCCAATCCATACCAAGGATATCCTGTTTTCCAAAATTGACTCAGTAAGACTTATTATTGTTATTTATTGTAGATGCGAATCAAAAGAATATTTTAAGATTCGTTTTTTAATCATGATACTACTGTCATTTAAAATGAGTAGTAAGATTTAGTTAAATATTTTACATATTTGTGTACATTGTCATGGTGTCATTCAGGAAGAACGGCTTGGTCTAATGCGACACCACACAGCCCATCACCTGTTCCTGCACTGTTTGAGTCATGCGGTGGGCGAGAAAATGAGACTCGACCACTCTACCGCAGATTCAGTGAGCAACATTCAATTGGTTTCTCAGCGTGGCAGCCAAGTCGGTCCGACAAAGTTTTTACTGCAAGTATCCTGCCTGCAGCCACTTGACAATGAAATCATCGCACAAGTGGAAGAACACTGTCGGAAATATATTGAACGCAAATTACCCATTCATACGGCGGATCAAGAATTTGATAAAATTAAAGAGGTGAGACTATCGTATCGTAATTGAAACTGTACTTCATTAAAATTCGTTTTGTAATCATACTTCTATTCTTAAAATAAGTAGCATGATACAATTTCATAATTTTATATCGGATTTTCTAGTGAATAATCCTTTCTCTCTCTCTCTCTCTCTCTCTCTAACACGAGTCTACTTGCTGTGTATAGTGTTTGTATTTTCTAGTAGACATTCTTCTTTCTCTCTCTCTCTCTCT
>JAYMFX010098217.1:0-13150 GCA_036784945.1 Monocelis spectator | reverse complement strand
TTTTCTTTCGTAGAAGGATTTTAATATAAGGAGTGACAAAACGCGGGTCATTGCTTGAGGTGGTGATTTGTTTTACAAGGGTGTTATCATGGGTGCCTTGTTCCGCGACGTTGTTCAAAAGATTCTCTCTTTTTGGTGAATAATTAAAGAAAATGGCTATGGCTGTCATTTGCTTAATAGCATCGGTAATGTTAGTATCCTTACATGATGCTACTATGGAAAGATTAAGAACATTAGAAGCGCAATGCATATACACTGCTTTCTTATTTACCTCTACCTTTCAAACAATCTATTACTGGCACCATCATAAAATTGCCCCCTTAGATCTTTTTAAAACAATCCTCGTTCTTTGTAAAATTGGGTTAGAGTATTAAAAAGAACTTCGCCTGTTATTGGTTTAACTTCAAGAAATTCTTCTATGATTTCATTATGAACATAAACAAAACGAATACATATTGAGAGAATTTCATCGTTGCAGGAAGTTACTTTATCTCACAAAAGACTATGAAACTTTACTATTTTAATTTCTTCCAGAAGGTCGTTTTGTATTATTTCTTTGCCGATAACACAAATAATTTCATTTTGACTTTGAAGGCGAAAATAAGCGGCATTCCTAAGTAGAGGAGCATCAAGATGACTTTTCAAAATAGAAACGTCTTCAGCAAATAATTTTAAAAGAGCTAAAAAATTACCAGGATTAATAATTACATCGCAGATAGGATCTTTATGATCTCCACGAAAAGAGATACCTTGTCTACCCAAAAAGTGTACAGCTTTAGCAATCTTCTTTAGTACATGAGTATAAATTGGAATTCTAGATGAATGCTCCTTATCAATGGCTGCTTTAATGGTTAAATACAGATTTTTGAAGCGCTCTGCAACTTGAATCACTGTCAGAAAAGCATTCGTATGGTAGTAGATGGTGTTATTATAAGATTTGTCTATCATTGATATGCTTGTAGTCATTACAGCCTCTATTGACAAATGTTGAAAGACTGCTCCTTTCCCTATAACCATGGCTTGATTGAATTTCTAGTGGTACAAAGAGGGCGCAAGGAAGACGAAAGACACTTGGTAGATGCACTATAGACATAATTATTTGACAATTTTACAGAGCTACACTTTCTAGCTACCTTATGGCTAACTACAAAAGGAAACTTATAGTCACTGCTAGGTTTAAAATGAGATATTTATCATGATCTGATAAATTCATAAGATTTTTTCTCGCATAAACCATATTGTTCATCTTTGTAGAGAATTTCAGCAATATCATAATCAGATCTTGAATCGTATTTTCAAATGTTCTTTTAAGAGAGCCAATGGAATGTTCGGCAGCACCAAGAATTCGCTTGCGATCTTTTAACTTTTCTAATTTCTTCTGGCTGTTCTTTATGATTGTGCATTGCAGTTACAACTATCGTACTATTTCTGTCAATAATGCGAGCAGGACAGTTTTGCATTCTGCACTTGTAGTAGACTTGACCTAAATATAATTGAATCGAAATATTATTTAAATTAAAAAAATTAAGTGTTAATTAAGATTTAAAAAAATCGACTTTGACCAAAATCTATCCAAATTATTTTAAGAAGCTAAGGGGTGTTTCTATGATATTTATTATAGACATTATGTACATTATAGTCATAGAACATATAGGGGCGCGCGCGCGTCGCGATATAAGTGAAGCAAGCAAGCTTTATAGTTTAGTTATGAGTGAGAAAATCGATAAGGGTCACTGGGAGCTTTATTTGTCATTCGATTACTATGAAATATTACTATGGTTTTCTTTATTATTGACCACTATGAACAGATTCATTATTCATTAAAATATTTCTAGACAATAAAATATACTGAATCTGTGGATCATGAATATTTTTATTTACAAGGCAAATTCGAACATACCGATATAATATAATTCGATAAATGCAATATGAACAATTACAAATATTCAAATATGACAGTTCGAGACAGTTTTTGTCGCTTGCCGACTTTTATCAGGTTTTTATCCTTAGAGATATTTTTTTGAATCGAATATATACAAAACTATCAACAATAAGTCTTATTAAATGAATACGATGGCATTCAATACCAGAACTACAGTATATGGAATGATAAATAAGATTAGCAAATAAATCAGCAGTTATCGAGTACGTGCTGTCTAGTCTGAATAGAAAACTTGGCACTTTTTGTAAAATTTTTAAATTGACGAATGCGTTTCTCAGCTGAAAGAATACATTTATAGATATCAAGACTAGGGCGAGATAAGCCACCACTACCTTCACGGTTGAGAACATTTTTTATATTAATTAATGGAGAAAATTTTCTCTCAGAATTATCATGAAATAAACTTTGTCTACAAGTGTAGACTACTGAAAGCAAAGATAGATGGCACAGAGTTCTGATAGAGTTGCTTTCTTGTTCTTTCTCTTCCATCGAAATTTTCAATGAAAGAGTCAGCCGAGAAATGATCCCCGCACAAAAACGCGTTTTTACTCAGATTAAAGTTTTCTCTTTTTAAAGCAATGATCCAAGTTTCTGGATCTTTTGGAAAATGGTGGAAAGATAGAGTCGACATTTTTTCTTTTACTACAGCCGATAGCAGAGCAACAAGTTCCTCTCCTAGTAAATATTAGTTTTACTATTATTTTAGGAAAATGAAAACTATTGTGAAATTAAGTATAACTTTTATATTGGAAGTGTAGATTTTAAATGAAAAGTGAATCAAAACTAACTGTACACAGATAGATATACAGTTACTATACCCTATAGTTATCCTATTAAGCATGGCATAAGTTAGGGCTGCAGTGGGCGGTGGAGTATTTATCGACCGCCTCCATGCATCGACTCAAACAGAGCAATCTGTGCATCAAGTGCTCACTATGAAATTATATCTAACCAGCATTCTACCCCTATATGTTCTGTGATTATAGTATACTATACGGGTTAAAATAATCATAACTTAACCATTTTCTTTTCATTTGTCAAGACGGAATAAAAAGTTTCCATGAATGTATATTTGAGAATTTTTTCCTCAGTCTTCTATTTCTTCCATGTTTAAATAACATGGGCGTGTCCAGGTATTTTTAAGGGCCTGGGCCACTTTTATAAAAAGGGTAAAAGTAAGTGGTAATTTGGTGCTGGCGACATTATTGCGACACTCTCAATATTTCTGCTGGTGCTATATTAAGCGTCTTACTAGTTACATCACAGGGATTAAATCGACACGACAATTAAAAAATATAGAAAATGCAGACTTAGCCTGATTGCATACATATGTAGGCAAAGCAACTCAAGTTACACATACGATTTTTATATCTACACTTTAGTAGAAAATATTATAGAGATCCATTTATGTTCACAGTCACAGTTACATTTAAAAAAAATCAGCTGCAGCGCTGAAGTGATGGAAAATCGATCAATATTATATCTTTAATTGTTAGTGTATTACCGGGCTAAGTTTGGGAAAATGATAATTTAAAAGGTGATCAAGGAATTATATTTTTATTATGATTATTTTATATGACATTTGTTCTTATAATTCCCATAATTTTGGAAACTAAAATATTTAACCAATAAGCAATTATTGCTTATTATCTATAAAAATCGATTATAAAATTATTGGAATATTTTTTGTGCATTACTTACAGTTATTTCCGCAAAAATTTGGTTACAAATATATGCACGTCTATACTGCTTATCATCATACGGTAATATTCCTTTAAATACATGTGGTTCTGGATCCGAATGTTGTACCTTGCACAGCAATGTAATATAGAATACGTAGCATTCAGTGTGATTCTAAATTTCCACAGTGTGTAACTATAAAGTAAATAATAACGTTTGATAAATTGACGTTTGATATCAGCTATCTACATACTATTTTTCTGAAAATAAAATCGTTTAAAAATTTTTAATTTAAAAATTTTATATAACTTTTATACACTATGAAAGGATATGTAGATATATTCAATGGGTTAAAATTAAACCTTTTCTGGAAGATTTTCAATGTAATTTTGTTATGCATGGTTATACATGTAGCAAATTCATAGCAGTTATCAGCTTGAATCAGACAAAACACATAACAGATATTACAGCGACGATATAATGCACATTGTGGATTTATGCTTTAAAATATCTTGTAATAATTAAAAACAACCACTTAAATAATAAACCAGTTGACTATCTTATTGAGCAGAGGAACTGAAAACTGTACTAAATTGTGATTTTTTAATTTATGTATTCTAAAAATAAGTAATTGTGTAGATCTTTAAGTTACATAAATCATAATACTTGATAATGCGATTATGAGATAATGAGATATTTGTTTTATCAAAGGAATTTATGATATTCATATTTCTTGTGGTCTAAAAAAATAACAAGTTTTCTACAAATCGAACATTCTTGCAATTTTGCATCTCCATTCCTGAATTTAAATATAAAAATAATTCCTAATAGATGTCTTTTCCCATTTGTGTACCTGTCCTAGGTGCTCTGACATTCTTTTAGAAGTAAACGTTTTTCGAAAACGGCACATTCGCTTACACCTCTACCTATTCATTTCCTTTCCTTTATACTTGCCGGCCACATTTTATCCGGTACAATTACACAGTAATTTGTAGCATGGTTTTTAATCTTGTATCGGGCAACAACAAAATCCTCTGAAATAAAAATTTAAATAGAAATAATGATTTTTACGCACACAATAGTCAATTTTTAAATTTTTTTACTAATGACAATAAAAATGTGTAACTCAAAATAGAATGTTGTGCCAGACCGGTTTCGTTTCTTCAGTGGCAAATTATAAACAAAGACTATAAAACGGTAAAAAAAATCAAATAACAGTTACAAAAGTATTCAAACTTTACAAGAGAGATGGAATCAAATCAATAATACTCAATAATAGATGGGTTAAAATTTAGACTTACAAATTAATTTCTTTAGATTAGGGAAAGATAAAAAACCAAAAAGAATATCAACATTTAAACGTTCAGATAAAGTTTTCCGAATAACATGAGAGTGCGGAGAATTAGATTTAGAGAAAGGCATTTAATCCAGCGGAGAATATGTTTAGAAGGGTAAAAATTAGGGTTGTTATTAACAAAGGATTGAAGACCCTAAAAAAGAAATTCTCTAAATTCATAAATGGCATAATATAAACTTTAGCGGCGCCATAGATTTTATTGGTTTCATGCTTCGTCACTACATTTCTATACCATATAGAGACGACAATTTATGAAACACACGGTATATTCTTATAGTACCAACCATATTTCCTTTTGATAAGTAGTGCTTGCAATTCATTCTCCTGAACAAAACAAGACAAACAAAGAATAAATGATATGCTGAAAAATTAACTCTTTTTATGATTTTCGTAAAATTTGGTTTCATGGAACATCTAACTTTCTATAAGAATCTCTGCAGAAGAATATTCTTCCATATATGTACACATAATGTATACATTGGAATCACGATATCCTCTCATCTAAATGAGTATATGCAGTACAGATAGATGAATGGGAAAATATGTAGAACAAACTAGATCATATTCATATTCGATGTCAACATGTTAATGGAGAATATGAATTGTATAGACAGTATAATCCATTGTTATCCTATAAATAGAGAGATAGATAGAGAGAAATCAAGTAACAAACTAGAAAACATTGATTACTTAAAATATACTAGAATATGTAAACTCTCTTTTATCAGTCTGAAAATGAAAATAAAACAAAAGTCTTAATCTTCTATGAGCGACTCTATTTTACAGTCACATTCTCAACTTCATCATTCTATCTATAAGCATTAAATCTAATAAAACATTTGATTCATTACTACTTCTTTCCGCTTTCTTCTCAAATCGGTCTCGAATTGTTGGCATCCTTTTAAGAGTCTCAACTAGACCAATTCTGACCATATTTTCTCTATCAACTCGTTTGTCCAATTGGAAGTTTCCGGAAGCCTGCATAGCAGCTATAATTAAGATTTTTGTTTTAAAATCAGTCTAAATGCATTTTCATTAGCCAGTATTGACAGCTCTGTATTCAATAAAATATTCCATTTCTTCATTTCCTCAACATCAATCTTTATAAGGTTTTTGTTAAAAAAACTTTTAACAGCATCATAAAATTTAAAATATGTAGATGGGTATACTTGGACAACTATATCGAAATGCAAATAAAAGTATACATAATGACTTTTATTATATTTTATCATGAGATATTCTTATGCATTCTCTAGATGAATTGAAGATTGTGTTTACTGTAATCCAACTGTACTTCCGTATTAGAAGAATATAATTTCTTTCAAATCACTTGGAAATGGCTTTTTTCTTTAGAGCCTTTAATTTTAAAAGAGCACAAAATGTCCGGAACCGGAACTTTGTAAAGCATGCATTTAATACTTTCAGTGGGATTGTTTGAGCATTGTTTGCTTAAATTTGATATCTAAAATAGAAACGTAACGTAACATCAAAATTTGTGTGAAGTAAAGACAATATTGCATTAGAGGAAAACGTTAGGGTGAAAGCATATTTATGTGACTAGCAATAGCTATTATATAAATTTGATAAAATTATTATAAATTATTTTAGATTTAAGAATTGACATTCATATAGACTTTATCAATCTTTTTTCAAATAAATGGTACATAACTATATAGCACAATACAGGACAAAATTCTATTCGCTTTATTGTTTCGGAAGAAAAATAAAAATATCCGTATTAACGAAAACTTACAACAAACGTTTTCTCTTTCTCTGAAAGAGTAGATATCCAAGCTATACCATCTTCAGCAGATTTAGGGCTAGCAATTTGAATTTCAGTTTTAGTTGAAGAGTTTGAAGGGCGACTTGTAATTTTGTATAACGGAATCATCAATACGTCTAAGGATGATGAACGAACGCTTTAATAATAATAATTAGATTAGTTATAGATTTATATAGCGCTAGCAAATATCACAAAGAGGATGTCATGAGCGCTGTGAAGGGTTCCGGAAGAGGTAAGTTTTCAGTTTTGTTTTAAAAGTTTTAATATCACTGATGATTCGTAAGTCAGGAGGCAAAGAATTCCATATTTGTGGCGCAGCAAAAGAGACAAGTATAAATGATAAACAATGTATTTTCATAGATTACACAGTTCTCAATTCATAGACATTACTGAATTATGTTACTAAGGATAGTCGTTTAATTTAGAGAGATTTAATTGATCTGTACTAAAAATCTTTTGTTATATTACAATGTGTGATTTCCCATTGAAAAATAGGCGTAATGACATGATTCTTGTGATTTACTACATGCGCATCTCCCAATTTAAGTGAAGTATTGCAATTTACCCATTTTAAATACATAAACACAATGCCCAGTACACAATACCCCTAAATGCTCACTATTAGTATTGTGAATATGTTAAGTGTTTCTTCATGTAGACAGACGTTTTACAGCTAGAATCCAGTAAATTCCACTATTTCATTCTTGATGTAAGAAGTTCAAACCCCAAATCTCTCACAAGATCATCAATTTACTGTTGATTTGTAAAATGGGGAGTATTTATTCACGATGATTCCATGAAATCACTTGATTTAAACTCATCAATTGATAACTAACCTCATGTGCATTTGATAACTAACCTCTTGACAGCATTTGGTTGCAAAAATCGAGTGAATATGTCTCTAACCAGTTCACAAAGAGATTTTCGCAAAAGGTGTATCATCGGACGTTCAGCTTGAAGAGTTAGAAGAACCGAGTTGTACACTTTGACAGTGTAAACAAGAAAAACCGCAAAAAGCTTGTTGGTCGGAGATTTGCTACGTTCGCTTTTAAAGAAATTTTGCTACGTTCGTTTTTTTAAATGAATGGAACTCAATTCAGCACAAGTCTCTCCAAGCATCTTCCAATGCTAAGCCATCTAGTGCAGCCCTGTTTCAGCATTTTTTCTCTGTTCTACATCGAACAGAACCTGCAGATGCTGGAAATAATTTTGTCGGTTCGTGCCGAAAGTAGTAAAATATGTCCAGCAGTAAGTACATCTTCGATTTGAGGCAAGCTTTTCTTTGCCTCAAGACAAGATGTAGGGAGCATCCTGAGAGATGAATATCGGGCTGTTTGTTCCGGATAAACGCAATTACGCCTTTATGTTGTCCTGTCATGAACGGCACAGTCGTTTACATGTATTCATTTCCTTTCCTTTATTACATAGGACAATAAAAATCTGACTTAAAAGAGGATGTGTTGTGCCAAACTGGTTTCGTTTATTAATACTTCTTCAGTGGTAAATTATAAACAAAGACTATAAAACGTTAAAACAAATCAAATAACAGTTACAAAAGTATTCAAAGTTATTCAAATTTAACAAGAGAGATGGAATCAAATCAATAATACTCAATAATCAATGGGTTAAAATTTAGACTTACAAATTAATTTCTTTAGATTAGGGAAAGATAAAAAACCAAAAAGAATATCAACATTTAAACGTTCAGATAAAGTTTTCCGGATAACATGAGAGTGCGGAGAATTAGATTTAGAGAAAGGTACGATATAGCGGAAAGATTTTGGATAGAAAATAGAATGTCAAAAAAAGAAATTCTCTAAATTCTGTTTGGTTTTACATTACAGTTTGCAATATACATATATAAATAAATAAATATAAACAATTTTTGTGGTTAAACTTAATTAAAACATTATTGTTTATTATAAAACTTTAAAATACAACGAGTGCTTAAAAAATGTTATTAGTTAATTCAGAAGATTTAAGACAATCTTAAGTTTCGTTTTTAGCCTCGTTAAATTTAAGATTTAAAAAATCGCTTTACAATTTTTAAGCTGTTATAAGTATATTTACATACCACTGTCTCGATAGAGATTGTCAAGGAGTCTGGAATTTCTACTCCAACGTTCTTCTTTAATTCTTTGATGCAATTTGTAAAATTAGAGGGGAAAATGAAAAACGACTTGTTTAAATTCTTCTCTGCTAATCTAATCTATTGCCTTCGTATTCCAGCAGCTGTTTTGATATGGGCATAACATTTAGCGGCGCCATAGATATTATTGGTTTTATGCTTCGCCACTTTACATTTCTATACCATATAGAGACGACAACTTATGAAACGCACGGTATATTCTTATAGTACCAACCATATTTCCTGTTGACAAGTACGGCTTGCAATTCATTCTCCTGAACAAAACAAAACAAAACAAAACAAGACAAACAAAAAATAAATAATATAAATATCACATTTTAACATTGATTTTAAATAATTAATACATCTTGCATGGTGAGCCTACCTGAAGATATGACTCGAGTGACTATGAGTCACTGTCAATTTAGGCAGTGACTATAAATATACAATACAATGAAACTGTTGTTTTACACCTTTCTAGTGTTAACAGAATCTTTTCTTTTACCTAAATATTATTATTGATAGTTTACTTGGCACTATTTCTGCTTGTTCAATCGTTCTTATTTTCCTAATTATTCAACTGAAATTAAAGGACAGTCTAATTTTCATTCATTAATACATATTCAAATTTTTAGATGCATGCCTCTCCTGATAATATTCATTCTTGGTTAAATCAGCGGGATATATTTGTGCCCGTTGAATGGGTTCAGGCTTGCTTGGGTTGGCTATCAGAAGAGCATGCTGGTAAAACCTTTTCTGCTTCCGAATGGCAGAAAATGGTGATGGAACAGTGGTACTTTGCTGATCTGAGAGAACTCTCTTTTCAAATAATTTCTGATGAATTGCTCAACTCAGATAAATACAATTATACGGGCAGTCGATTGATGCTTCAAGTAGATCAATACCTTCTTTTTAGCCGATATAGACTAACATTTGTTACGCCAACCAACCCTATATAGTGTGATTAACCTAATCAAATATTTGACTGCATTTTAATTCAGGTAATGTGGGCGAAGAATGTAGGGGAGGCTTATTACGGTCAGCTTCGTAAACTGGAGGGCACAACAAACACAAATGCATTGGTGTCCGCCGATGATGACCAAGTGGACTTATCTTCATTTCGCAGTGTTAGTCAATCCACTGCTGGTGCAAATACCAATTCTAAGGCGAAAGATTCCAGCAGGATGATCCTGATGGAATTAACTGACGGTGTCAAGTGCATCAAAGCTATGGAATGCAAGCCCATTCCTGAATTGACATTGGGGAAGCTCGTGCCGGGTTTGAAGGTGTGCATTAGAGGGCCATTACTGTGCAGGAGAGGTGTGTTGATGTTGAAATCATCAAATATTGAAATAATAGCCGGCGAGGTAAGAACACTTTTGAACATTTATTTAGCAAATCTGTTGCAATTGAAACAATGATACTCTTGTTTTAATTAGTACATAATAAATTTCAAACTACTTCAGTTAGAAGAACTTTCCGAGGAAAATAATCTTGGGAATATTCTGCGCCAATCTCTCGCCACCAACATAGGGCTGAATGTCAACTCTACTAACAATCTCCCTAACTGGTACACTTCCAGAACTGGCAATGCGAATGCCAGGAATCTGGACGGCAGTAGCTCCAATTCTTCTCAACCCGCCACTGTCAGAGCAGCTGATGCATCTCTGTCGAGTAGAGTAGCCGACAGCTCAATTGTCACCCAGAATATTAGAAATATGAGCGCAGCCTCTGCTGCTTCAACCTTACCTATTCGACAAGACTCTCACCTCCCTTCATCAGCTACAAGTGGACGAGTTAACCACGGTAGGTTTCGATTATTTTGACTCTACTGAGACACAGATTTGATACAGCTCTATATATTATACTCTGCTTGCAACAAACAACCAAATCAATAATTATGTAGTGTCGTTATAATTTAAGCTACACGAGGTGAGGGTAATATGGAATGGTCGAGTGATGACGACTTCGCCTCTACAGCCGCTGCTCCATTTAGAAATACTGTGCACTCCACTCCTGTTAGAGGAATTAAGCGTCCTGCGACTGTCGATTGTCCTGCGCCCTCGAGAGCTTCTCCACTACCAATTATTTTGAGTGATGATATTCTAAATGAATTCGATGACGATGAGGACTTCTTCTCTCAGGTAAGAATGATCTTAGTAGACTATCAGAAGTAGAATTGCAAGCTGTGACTAATAGCTAAAATATTGAGTAATAAAAACTTCCATTTACTTTTCAAAGATATATTATCTTTAGGTTGCATCAGAAATTGATATCAACCCGCATTTAGAACTGCTTCAAAGAGAATCATCAAGAGAGACTTATCCAAGTCAGTTTGCTCCTAGTCCCCGTAACAATTTCTCCAGAGAGTCCAGTAACAATCAAGGTGCTGCTAACTGTAGTAGAGATAGAGAATTCACCCGAGAGACATATCCTAATCAAAGTGCTCCACTCAGAGAGATTAATCCAGGTCAATGTGCTCCTAACCCCAGCCGAAATGTCTCCCGAGAGACAAAGGAGACATATCCTAATCAAAGTGGCCCAAGTTCTGGCGCCTCTGTTTCTGACGATTTCCCATTCTGTTACATATTCGAAGTTGGAAAACGAATTTTTTCACCGAACTTCAAAGAGGAAAATTGGCTGATTCGAGGTTTTGTAAGCGCAGTGATAAGCGTGTTGGAGATCAGCAAACCCGATGCTTTTACTTATGAGTGGCTCTTCAAGGTTACTATTTCTTGCTTGCAGAATTATCGTTTGTAATAATAGCTCTTAACAAAATAATATTTCAATATCGTGTTGAATTTCAGGTTCGCATTTGTGACGGTAGTGGATTTTTAGACTGCCAATTGTCTGACTCTCTCCTCACCGAGTGGATGAAAATTAGCGCCCACGAAGCGGACCAAATTCGCGAAATACCCACCGGTCCGGCCATCTTAGAGAAACACTTGAATGAACTGAAAGCTCGGTTAAGTGGGATGACCGGTATCTTCACTGTGAATATCGCTCACTGCAGACAGCCAAAGATTATCAATTTTGTGACCATAGATCGGTCCACTCTAAATGAATTGGCTGACAGATTTCGTCATAATTATCCCTCGCATTATTCTGTCTAGAGATCCCTCGCTTCCTTTGCCTGACTATAGAAGGAAGGGGATGATTGATTGCATGCGAAGGAAGAGGAGAAGTAAAACATTCCATATAGCGGGCTTCTACTGTTATTATGTATTTGTATTTAGTGGAAATTTAGTTATATAACCAGAGTTCATTTGTTTTATTGATACCATAGTGGTTATATTATATCATGTAAGATTCTATAATACAACAGATTACAACATTATTTACCTATGTGTATTTTTATCCACTATTGAATACTATGGCTTATAATTATTCTCAGATGAGAAATTGATTTATGAAAATAAATTCTTCTTCTAATTATGTACTCAAATATTGTAGTTATTTTTCATTCGACTACTTTAAAAGTAATGTTAACATTGATTTATTAATAATTGAGTTGTGCTGTATTGAATACTGAATACAGTATCATTAAAGTTCATCAATATTAGTTCTAATTGATTTAGTGTGATCAATCAATGACAGATATTATTTTGCTTGAAAGAATTAATAAATTTCACTGAGCCAATTAATTCATTTGGATCACTATATGGGTAGGTATAGCAAATAATCCAATAAAATGAGAACCCATAGTATCTCTAGTTTGATATCCAATTTGTAGAATCCCTCTCATGACCGACTTCCCTTTATTTAAGACCGAAAATTTTGGAAAGAAGCCCAACATCTACATGTAAGCCTATGGTAATAGGCTAGTTAGCGATATAGGTTGGTTGAAAATGGGCGACTTTTCGTATTTCTCTATAGCCCTGTCTTAACCAAATGATTTGAAATTTTGTATGCAAGTAGTCTTATCCTATACTAAGACATGGACAAAGTTTAATTCGTATCAATGCATGCATTTGTGCTTTAGTTAATGAAGCAAAAATATGAAATTTTTAACGGTCCAACAGAGAGAGTTAGCTCAAACCAAAAAAGAACTGAAAAATCAGTTAGCTTAAATAAAACTAAGGAATTTTTCTGAGCTAACAAATGTTTTTTTATAAAATAGTTTAACTTATTGAATAAATTCTGTTGTAGTTTGTATGCTTTGCGTAATATAGTCGCATTAATTGAGAGTTCAAACAATTAACTGTTTTATAAAAAAAACATTTGTTAGCTCAGCAAAATTTCTTAGTTTTCTTTATTTAA
>JAYMFX010098106.1:0-13151 GCA_036784945.1 Monocelis spectator | reverse complement strand
ATAGATCACAACATTCTCCCAGGCTTAAGAGAATCGATCCGGAGGATTGATGGTTCTCTTAGATCGCCTCAACAGAGAGTTGCTGAAGTCATAAGAATTTTCCTTTTCGGTGTCATCTGGTATCCTAGTATCCTCAACAATTCCGTGGTCAGATATAACGACTTCGAAAGCCTGTTTTGAGGAAGTCTCGGGGTTTTCTACAGAGTTTGAATCCAAAGTTCCTCTTTCGGTTAGTTGCAGGGCAGGTGATAGATCCCGAGTTGAGACTGTATCCACAGATCCATTAGGGAACATTACCGTGGCGTAATGGCCGTTTGCTTCAATTAATTGTACTTCTTGGCGCACAAAAGGTGCATACATAATGTAATATATATATGGATATATAGATAATAAACAATACATATAAAACCATAATGACAATATAACAATAAAGAAAAATATCACTTTTACTAATTATTTTAAATATATGCGACGACCAACTACGACGAATCACATTTCACCAGAAACTATAAATTTGAATAGAGGTTGCTTAACCTATATGAAAAGCTTGAACAAACAACAAATGTTTTTTTTGTTTTTTATTTCTACATTTACCTCCATTTATATCATATAATAACTATCCTTTCTTTTAATTATCAATACTGTATGTTAAGTCACCGGGTAATGTTTAAAATGCTATTCTATTTTATATAAGGAAAAAATGATGAATAAATTAATAAAAAAAGTTAGTATAATTTTAAATTGTTTTTTTAAATTACATTTATTGTTTATAGTTTCGTAATAAACGATTTCATGTGGATAAATAAATACAATCAATGAGACATGAGCACTACCAACACTCAACAAAAAACTACTCTTCCTCCTAAAGAGCTTTCTTTATTTAAACGAATAGTGGTAATTTAGTTTTTCAACTGCTTTTATTTGCATCATCCTTATGTACTAAGCAATATCATCTTAGGAAATCTTTTTAATTAAGTATTTTTTATAATTTAAGCCCTATTAGGAACCAATAATATAATACAAATATAGTAATTACTTTTATTAATTGAATGTATTGGCAGTTCAAAACAAGCTTTTTAAATTGTATTATATAAATAAGATTATTTCATTAATTATCATGTAATATAAAAGTTGGCCAATTGTAATTAAACAATAAAAGTTTCTAATTGGGCTGACCAGTTCAGAACTATTCAGGATTCCCAATTGGCAGCAATTTATTTGCTGTGTTAACTCTACTATATATTAGTGACCACATTCAAGTACAAACTTAAAGCAATGAAGTTGACATCAGATAAATAGTTTTTCCAAAAGTAAATTCTTCATAATTTTATCAGTATGAAAACTAAATAAACAATGTTGCATACATCTTCCAAAATATGCAATCACAATGTTTTAACTGCAATGAGAAATTTGTATAAGTTTTTCAAAGGTGCAAAAAATGATAATTTTGAGTGATAGGTTAAACCTAGTTTGTAACAAATTAGAACAATAATATCTAATTGATATTATTAATTCAATGCATAGAACAATGGTGCCACTAGGCATATGCACTATACGCATGTGTGTATATTTTTTTCGAAAGAAGCACCCCCTTGAAACCTTTAAAATATAAAATTTAGTTGAATGTCTTCCTACTTGTTCTATATACATGAATACATGCTCATTAATTCATACAATACATTAACGAGTGAATCAATTATACCAAAGTGATAGCTAGCACGCAATCACATCCCTCCCTACTCTTTAGCTCTACTATGTGTAGGTTGTGAACTTTTATTTTTAAAGCAATAAATTTTACATCAAAAATTAACTCTATTTTTTATATTATGTATAAAGATTTTATGCCCTTAAAATTATGTACATATAGTTTTTTTAACCTGGTGGCGCCATTGTAGAATATTTTTGCCAATATAATGTTATGAATTTTAGACTATAAGCTAAATTTTATTTAAATTAGAATTTGTATATGATTTATTTTACCCTTATCTAGGCCTATGGCAATAGGCTGTTAGCTGCTAAAGCAAGCAAACTATGCAGTATTTTAGAATCCCTGAAAATGAAGTGTTTTTCAATATGTTATAAAGTAAAATCTAAATAAATTTTATTTTATCAGAAAAGTAAGAAATATATAGCTACAAACTCTTTCTTCACTATGTATAATAACTATACCTAGTGACTCTTATCAATCAGAAAGAAGTTATAACAAAATATAAAAATAATAAATATGACAAATATTTTTTTAAGTCAACTTCAAATGGCCATAATTCCTAAGCTATACATTTTTTCAAATCATATTTTGATTCTGTTAATTAGTCTATATACCAATTATATAGTAAAAAAAATTAAATATTTAAGGAAAAATGGTATATGATGGAAGATAATACTGCAATTTTATTAATTATCTAGCAGGCTAGATATGAGCAACAAGTTATGAACAAATTATATTGATTTAGCTGCTATTAATATTACATAATGACATGTTATGTTGAAATTCTGTGAAAAAATAGTCATTTTTATTTACTGTGTAAAATACATTAACAATATATGTAATCTAAGATTTTTTAAAAGATTTCAAGAAATTGTAAAGATGAAATGTAGTTACATATTCAATTTGACTTTCTGACTATTTTATCAGTCAGAAAAAAATAGTAAAAAGGGAGACATTTTAACAAACTATTTATAAGTCTATGTTAAGATGCAGTTACACCTGAATTCTGTTTTGTGTGCTTTTTCAGAAAAGTTATGAACACAAACAATACAAAAATGGTTTAAAATTTGCCAAGCAAGTATTGTCAAACCCCAAATTTTCTGAGCATGGAGGTGAGTTGAAATTGTTTCCATATTATGTATTATACTTATCACTCCATTTTAAAATTGTTTTTTACTTTTGTAGAAACTTTAGCAATGAAGGGCTTGATTCTTAACTGTGTTGGAAAGAAAGAAGATGCCTATGAGTGTTGCAAAAAGGGACTCAAAAATGATATTAGAAGTTCAATATGTATCCTTTTGCATTTTTTAGTTTAACATATGATTAATAAAATTGTTAATAAATAGGTTTGGTTGCAACTCATTATGTCAATTTAATATTAAGTCTGAACTCATGACATTATTGATACCAATGTCTGGTTGGTAGCAATAAATATTGTGAACTAAATGTTATTTGGCTTTTAATCAACATTAAGAAGAGTTTCTATTTTGTAGTTATCATAAAATAACCAGGGTTCATTATGTGAATATATTAACACTATAGTTGGTATATCAATTTGAATTTGATATTCATCTTTTAATGGCTTACAGTTTCATTTACTTATATATTGGTGGATTATTTTCTTAACAGAACAATTATCTAAATTAGGCTGGCATGTTTATGGGTTGCTACAAAAGTCCGACAGGAAGTATGATGAAGCTATTAAATGTTATCTTCAGGCTTTACGCTTGGATAAAGAAAACATGCAAATATTGAGAGACTTGTCTTTGTTGCAGATGCAAATGAGAGATATTGAAGGTTATAAGGTAACTTCCTATTTTCTACTATTATTATTGAAATAAGAATGTTTTGCATTCAACTACATTTAAAATGTAAACCCAAAAGATATGTCCCAGCCAAACAATGAATAACTAGATATTTTGTGGTTTGCGATGTTGTGTTTTGGGATTTCCGATATAGATTTAATATACTCATTGTGCTTATACATTTCTTTATAACTTCACGTTTAACTTAGGTATGTATTATTTTTCTACTAGGATACGCGTTACAAGTTATTTGTATTGAGGCCTAGTCATAAAGCTTCTTGGATCGGTTATGCTATGGCTTATGATATTTTGGGCAATAAGGAGCAGGGGTTGCACATTCTAGAGGAATTTCGTAAAGCTCAGACTCAGCCAAAGCCTTATGACTATGAGCACAGCGAACTCTTACTCTACATGGCTTCTCTCATGTTGCAAACTGGACGATATCAAAATGCCTTGGATCATCTGAGAAAATATGAAAAAGATATTGTAGACTTATTAGCTTTAGAAGAATTGAGGGGTAAGCTTATCTTGTTGCATAAATATTTATTTTTTTAATGAATTGTTCGTATAAGAATTTGATTAAATTTTTTTGTTATTATTTTTCTACAGGTGAAATTCTTATTAAATTAAATCGAATGTCTGAAGCTGCTAATCTTTATTGGAATTTGGTTGATCGTAATTCAGAAAATAAGGCTTATTATGAAAAATTAGAAATGGTTCTTAATAAACGAACTGTTGATCAAAAGATCGAATTGTATAGAGAAATTTCTGAAAAATATCCACGATCATCTATGGCTAAAAAGCAACCACTTTACTTCCTCAATGGTAAGTGTCAGTGATTTAATTAAAATATCAGGCTGTCTTGAAAGTTTTAATTGATGATTCTGGAGTATTAGATTACGTTTTACTTTTAATTAATTTGCAGGTGAAGCATTTAGACAGCATGCAAACTCTTATTTGAAGCCTGCTCTGAGAAAAGGCGTTCCTCCTTTGTTTGTTCAATTACAACCGCTCTACTCTGATCCAGATAAAGCAGCGATATTAGCGGACCTTATTACCGGTTATCAATCCTCGTTGGAAGCTTTCCAGCGCTTAGAAAAGGGTGAAGAAACTGAGGAGAATCATTGGGAACCGCCGAGCACTTTGATTTGGACCAATTATTTATTAGCGCAGCACTATTGTTATTTGCATAAATTCAAGGTGATATATGATTGCGTAATTTGTCTATTCTCTTGGATTTGCATCACATTATATTAATAGATTCCAGTTCTTTTTGGGGGGAAGGGGCGTTGTCCATGAATTTTCAGTCACGAATGGACATTCTCGTGACTGAATAACTTCGGAGAAAGATTTTATGAATGACGAGTTGCAGAAAACAAGTTTATGATAGATAATTTGTAGTATGGTTTCATCTTACAGTCATGAATGGGAGCTGCTTTTATCTCAGATCTGTTTTGTTTTAATTAATTATCTGTGTAGATTATGCAGAGAAAAATTACATTCCCAGAAGGATATTAATGATATAAAAAATACTATAATCTACGAAGTTGGGATAATATGTGTTGTTTTTTGTTATCAATCATTCCCTACGTCTATTAATTATTTAGGAAGCTCTGGATCTTGTGGAGACTCAGTTAGAGCACACTCCAACTCTCATTGAATTCTATGCTCTGAAAGGTCAAATCCATCGCGAAGCGGGCGATATATGGACCGCGTCCAATTGGTTGATTGAAGCGCAGTCTTTAGACACTGCTGACAGATTTATCAATTGTCAATGCGTGCGCTATTTGATTCAGGCTGATAGAATGCAAGAAGCAGAAGATATGGCCGCTAAATTCACGAGAGTAAGACAAAGCATTTGTTTTGGATCCTTTCTTCTGTTAGTTAAATATGTTTTCAATGATAGATGTATTTATATGACGGAGAACTTCTTATAAAAATGGAACAACATTTCGATTTATATTTTCAGTCACGTGAAATTTCAATTTCGAAACATGTCAATATATAGTTTGAGAAAAATATGATATTCCGTTTCTGATTTTCTTTATCCTTGGTTATTTTGCTACATTTTAAGTGAAATCTGGATTCACAACCTAATCATTGGTATAATACAGACATAGAGATATAAATAATCCAATTATTATGGGAATAAAGAGTGGCAGTCTAAATGAGATTTTGGAGACAAATTGAAAATCAAATTCTGCAGGCATATGGACAAATTGAAATACTCAACTGTGATTCGCTAGGAAGTAATGGCTGATTTCTATCACGAATGAAACTCCCGATTGAGCTCTCTTGCCTGCAGCTGCCTTGTTTCTAATTGTCCCCTCAATGAGAATGAGATCTATAGATCGGCTTGTATTCATTACATCTCTATGATTGCAGATTCCAAACCAACACAAGACATAATATGATTCTAAAGGTTACACCATAGGTTACACGCTCATGTAACTGACTTGTACAGGCCAAATGCACACATTTATTTGTGTGGGTGACCCTAGAAATTGGGCTTGACCAAAATCAGGCGGTGGCTGACAATTTAACTGATTCTTAACTGTATCTCTTTAAAAATCGAGAATATCACTCAAAAAAAGAGAATACTCCTGTTGTTTTGACAACCAATAGGGGTCAAAACAATATCATTTTACATAGAAATTCAGTTATTTCATAGTTTTTCATTTTGACCCCGTTATCAGAGTTATCCATAATCTAATTTGACCTACATATTTATCATCATGAGCAGCTTTAGTTGCACAGAATTAAAATGATTATATGAATTAAACCTTGAAAAGATGACTGGCCAAGTGGTCTAGGGGTATGATTCTCGCTTCGGGTGCGAGAGGTCCCGGGTTCAAATCCCGGCTTGGCCCGCTGAATTTTTTATTTTGTTAGTTTCTATAGCTGTATTTTCTGAGATATATTGGATCATTTATCATTGTTTTTCCTTCAAATTTATATTATGCAGATAGAAATCATAATTATGCCATATTTTCTTAATGTCGCCTTTTGATAAATTGTTAATATGTCGAATTGACACGTTTTTATTTTATTTATTCTGTAATCTATGCAGCTTTACTTTGTATACTTTTACTAATGTATAGATTTCAGAAACAATTTTATTCTGAATATTTGATACCAATTGCTGAGTGATTTAGAATCAATTCGTCCATCTAATAGGCTGTAATACTACTCATAAGTAGTATGTTGAATTAAATATTTTCATTTTAAAAGCTTTCTTTTTTTCAACAGGAAAGCACCACTGCAGCTGATCATTTAAATGAGATGCAGTGCATGTGGTTTCTAACTGAGTGTGCCAAATCCTATCGGCACTCTGGCAAACTGGGTGAATCATTGAAAAAACTGCACGAAATTGAAAGAGTTAGTTATTTTAACTTCTTTTTTAAAATTTTCCATTTCTTAAATAATTAAATTCTAAAATTGAACAGTTTGATATCTTTTTTAGCATTTTTGTACAATGATGGAAGATCAAATTGATTTTCATTCCTATTGTTTGAGGAAAATGACTCTTCGTTCTTACGTTGAGATGCTGAATTTGGAAGATAAACTGCGCAGTCATCCATTCTTCTTTGATGCTGCCCAAAATGCGATAGAGGTAAACAGCATTGTTATTGTGTATTGAAATTGAGCAAGTAGTGGATTGATAGGCGTTTAGTGGTTTCTCCTTTATTTCTGACATGAGAATGAGCAAGGTTGTATGTTTGGAAAGAGTGTCCATTTAACAATGATTCCTCTCAACCAACCTTCTCTATGCAAGGATGTCACTTTCCTTTATTGCCTTCATTTTAGATTTACCTGCATTTGAGTGAGCATCCTGTTGGAGATGAAGATAATCTCAATGAGGCTGAATCAAGTGAGGAAATAGACCTTTCTTCCCCTTGAATATCATTGGCTCATCATGATAGCCGTGTTGAAGTCTTCCAATCTGTATTTGAATCAATCACTAAGATACCACCAAGCATACATAGACTCTTAACGCTATACGCCACTAAAGTGAACCATGAAATCGATGAATATTTAAGCGTAGATATAATAATAGGCCAGCTTAAGTTGTTACTAACTGAAAACCTCTATTCGATCGTAAAGAAATAGACGTTTACTCCCTTATTTCTATGACCAGCCCTCGCTATACTCGTGCTCATAGATATGTAGATTGACCTCTGATTACAGCGGTTCACTTGACAATATAATTTAAGAGTATTGACATGATGCTGCAGCGATTTTTCATATTGCCACTTGCATATAAGATCTCTATGCTCGTGCTAATAAACAGAACTGCGGTGAAAATCTACTCTTCCTCTACCCTCATGAAAATGGGTCGTTACAGAACATACTGTAACTTATAGTGACTACTTTGATATTTAAATTGGATTGCGTCTTGTACTTTTTAGAGAATTTAACTGCCGCTGAAATGAAGAAAATGCGAAATAAGCAGCGTAAAGCGAAGAAAAAGGCCGAACAGGAAGCTGCTCGGGCTAAAATGGAGCAAGACAGGCGAGATGCCGCCCAGAGATCCAAACAAAATCAAAATGAGAAGGACAACGATAACGAAAAAGCTCAAGAAGAAAAACTCGACCCTGTGAAATTGGCCCGGGTAATGAATGCTCTACTGTTAATTTAAATAATTAAATCCTAACTCACTTCTTTCTTGGGTGTCTATATACACACAACAGACTTTAAAATAGTCAAATAGTACTACTTTAAAAATTGTGGCGGTGAAAGAGAGGACTTCTCAATTTACCTGAGAGCACCATTATAATCAAAGGAAATTGAAAACCTTGCCATCCATTAATTAATATGCCATATTCATATTTGTTGACTTCTATTTTTAGCCTGAAAAGCCTTTAGATGAGGCGAGTAGATTTTTGGAGCATCTACTTTCTCTGTCTTCGAATCGTATTGATACGCACTGCTTAGCCTACAAGGTTTATGAGAAGAAAGGTAATCTCATTATAACTCTTCTAGGGAAGCACAAAGAAAGTCTTGTCTAACAGTGAGTGTGTTTGTTCATATCGTCTGGTGCATTTTATTTTTAGACCGACCTTTGTTGATGCTGCGAGCAATTAAGCGTGGTGTGAAACTGTGCGCCCTATCGCACCCAGAATTCCACGAATGCTACGTGAGATTCTTGCTGTATCGACAAAAGTGTGGCGACTCGTTGAATGACATTGTTCGCTCCATATTGGACGATGAAATGAAATCGATTTATCCCTCCGGGAATGACAGATCGCCTACCAAGATCAATGATCAGTTCATGAAAGAGAACACTGACTCTCTGCTTCATATTCTTTCTGGTAGGTTATTTGCACAGATTTGATTACGTAATCACGCTTACTTTTATGTTTAATAAAGGATGATGATGATAATATCTGGTAGTAAATATTGCATAGATTCTACAATCTTAAGCAATTTATTTTTACTCTTTTGGTTTATTACATTTTCAGGAGCAGTTGTTAAGTACCGAATTGAAGGAGATGCCGCCTCCGCTCAGTGTTTAAAGATGATAAAGAACATCAAACCAACAATGGAAGGCTATGTTTGGCAGGTAGGTTGGTCGCATTGGAAGTGTTATAATGACAATAAGAGAATTTCTTCTCTAATTTTACAATACTCCGATATTTACTCATTCGTTTCGCGCTCCATGAAAATACTGGCAATGTAAAGTACCACTTTCGCAACAAGCTCAAAACTATTTGATAAAATTCTCTTAAATATGTAAGACTGTTTAAGCTGTATGAATATATTGAAATGTTATTAATTTTTAGAATTGTGAGTTCATTCTTCAATCGTTAAAGGAAAATAGAATCGGTCCTTTATCTGACAGCATTATTGAAGAATTTCGGTTGCGTTTCGTTGCGGAATTTCCCTATTCAATTGTGTTCCTGAGCGGGGAACAATTAGACGAATTGAAGCAGCAGGAGTTTAAGGTGACCTTTTCAATGTGCCAAAGCAATTCCATCGCTGGTAATGATTTTCAGTCATCGGACCAGAACCCCAATGAATTCGGCGATGAGGAGACCGTCTCCGAATCCATGTCGAAATTGTCGGTGACTGGATTGAATGGTGACCATTCCAGTGCGACCTCGTGAAGCGAGATGGCTCTGCCTGCAGTCTCCAGCCTCTCGTGTGTGATATGTGTGTAGGCACTAGATAAACACAACCTCTTGTCCCTCCCCCCTCTCTCTCTATCTCGCTCTCGCTCCCTGTACGCCAGCTATTTTTTATTATTATTATTCATTCATTTTGGTTTTGATTACTAATTAATGATAATTGAATTCGGATTAGCTGATAATAATTGGAATGGAATACCACCCGTTGACTTTCTCTAGTTTAAATATTGCTCCACTGAATCCTATATCTCTCAACAATACATAGTTTAGTTAGGAAACTATCTCATTCTGTCCCATTTCGTCAGGATGAGAATTTGTTTATGCGTAGTTCTTATTGTCTTTCACGGTGTTGGTCACAGAATTTCAACAAGTAGATTGAGATTAAGCTTTTGCGCGTATATTTATTATAGTTTAGTTATCGCGACGTCTACAAATGAAATTGTATTATCAATCATTGCCATTGTAAAATGAAATGTTTCAGACAATCCCAACTGCTCAGAAGCAAAAATCTTGAAATATTATTCAATATCTGTATAATATTTAGATGTTTTATGATCTCTTTGTAATGATGAGGAAACTTTCATTTGATAATGGCCAAGATAATCAATTTCTCTGTCAAATTGTCCATAACAAAATCATAAATCTTCTCTAAGTTTATCCTCTCTTTTCTACTCTTCAATTTTTGATAATGCTAAAATTAGTCCTCTTTTTAATAAAAAGTGAAAATCAAGCTCTGACGTTGTGCAACATTTAATTCATGAGGTAGATTAAGACAATCAACAATTATTAATCTATCTATCTGTTATGTTTAGGAGTCTCTACTGTTACTTTTAAAATGGCGAAGATTGTAATTTGTCAATCGCAGCATTAAGTAATCGATAGATGTATGATTTGGTTCGGTTATGATACAGAATTTTGCTGCTGTATTTTGGAGGCATTTTCAATTCTAAAAGCTTTAAATGTAGAACAAACATATTTTTGTCATCCATTATTTATTTGATTTCGAGTGTCACTGCGATTATCTTCCTTTTGTATTTGCTGATTATGAGCAGTGAATCATTGTAGTGTTATTATGCTCATTCCATTCTACGATACAGGCGATGTTTTGGCTATGCTTTCAAATGTATAAAGGCTCTGTCTGTTCAACTGTTACTATTAGGTATTGTATAGATCATTCAATGTAAAACCATGTGGAATTAGTTCATTGCATCACTTTCAGTTATTTAAAAGACAACTACTTTTAAAGTCATCTCAATTCAATTCAATCGATAAATGGATAAAATTTTACTTTAACTGATCATTGTTCTTCTTGTAAGCGTTACGATTTGTTTGTATTGTCTTATTTTTGCATTGTTTTTAATAATTCTGCCCACCCACCATACTACAATAGTTTATGAGCTTACAATGTCATTTCAATATTATGGATATCTGCGGATCAAAAAATGCCATATTTTTCCTACTACGTCTGGAAATAAATCATTTCTAGGTCGCGTCCATTATTAACTATAATTGTAATCATGATATAAATAAAGTTTTCTTACTAATATTAACTCTTTTCACTTTTATTAGCGATTAGATTGTAATACTTTATTGGGGTGTTATTATGCAATACCCATGCCATTTTATAAAAAGAATCGAAGGAAATAATCCAGTTACATATTAATCATTCGTAATATGAGACGTGCTAAAAATATATAGTTGGTGGTTTTAATTTGAGTAGCCAGAGAATTGGTAAAAAGATTATCGATTCATTTTTACATCCGAGATTAAAAATTATTCTCTGAAATTTAATTGTTTATATTGTGCGTTATAACATTGAAGGATATGAATAAAGTTTGTGATATCTTAATGTTAATAATAATATAGTTGCTTTACAGAGAAATGTAAACCAATATAGATATGGCTCTTCTATATATCAAAAGCCTTGGTATCAGTCGAAAAGGAAGTTAACAGTGTATGTATATTTGTTTTAAATTATCGACAAAAACGAGATAATGTATCACTCAGAGACTATTATAGCGTCCGTATTTGTCAAGCTAATTTTATTGAACCATGTTTAAATATTCAGGCTGTTAAAGTGATGTTCTGAGTAGAACAAGAAACTGGCGTTCCTTGACTGCCAAACTGAATGAGGACAACGGCATAAGTCAACAGGCCTCCAACCACCTGGAAGAAATAAGAAAATGTGTAAACTAAGAGTTTCTCAGAGAGTTATGCTTATGTATATACTTACAGTCAGCGATGTTTCTTTGTTAATTACGAATAGTCCAGCGCATGTAAAACCCATGTCTCCCCTGTTCATTCGAGCTATAAACATTTGGTGCTAAAATATTGACAATACAAGTGCCTATATACGTAGCTATATTACACTTGACAAACCTTCCAAAAACTATACGACTATATAGATTTTAAAATGCATTGTTAAATGATAGGTCAATGCTAAAATACGCAGTGAGCTAAAAAAAATTCAAAACAGGAGCCGAACACTCTATACTATATCCCTCCAAATTTCATGCTTGATCTATACTATATAGTCGCACATAGTTGTCAAAATGATATGTTTATGTAATGAAAATATCGCTGAGTTAGAAAATTTTAAGATCACTTCGAGATATCATCGCCATGAAATTTTAGGATTATGTGGGTGCTATATGAGAGCCGCAGTTTATAAGTTTTGCCTCTAGAAAGTAGAATAGGGAAAATAAGGTATTTTTGGGCATTTTTCGAACATTGTGTCCGACTCCTGTGTATAAGGAAGGATAGTAGAGAGCGCATTGATATATCGGTCGTGTTTGAAAATTTTTTGGCTCGCTGCTCATATAGATGCGTTCGAATTTCCATATGAGATTAGAGAGATAGACAATACCTACCTATTAAAACAATGCTATTGATTTAATTGCTTTAAAGTCTCGTCTATTTGCTCTTTGACGTAGAGAAATATTCAGCTAGATTATAGAATATTTTTTAAAATTTGTTTTTTAAATATAAGTTGTCAATAATATTGCCCTGCTCAGTTAAACTCAAACGATGTTATGGAAAATGATTATGAATCTTATACAAATATTCATTATTAATATTATTTTTCCATTCAACACGTAATCTAAACCTTTTATTTATAGTTCATATTTAATATATACATACTCAGGTTATACTGGAGTATGTGAGTGAGTGGGATTGCTGAGATATAAAAAGTCAATAATATAGATCTTTATCCCTAATGCAAATTTTATTCATAAATTAAAACTGCGCTATTAGATCGGATTCTGTCCGTTTACTCGAGAAATCGCACAAACATATATATGTTTATCTGTTATAATTAACAACCATAATAATTTGATTGATGAAAAGCTTAACAAAATTTCAGCACTGCTTATCATCTTCAAAACAGCATCGACCGGTCTCTACCTCCTACAAATACACCGGTTACATCAGAAGTGTTGTATCTCTAGTCTTAATAGAAGGTCGCATAATTTATTAGGAATATATTTTGTAAGACAACTAGTGTAGTAT
>JAYMFX010097772.1:0-25975 GCA_036784945.1 Monocelis spectator | reverse complement strand
TATGGAAAATGACTTCCCTTGGATACAAAGAGCATACAGAGATTATGTAGTATCCAAGGGAAGTCTAAATTTCCATAAAATTGGAGGGTCACTTAACAGTATTCTGAAATGCTGGTTACGGCATTGGGTACTATGGGTTAGGGTTAATCTCAGATTAAATATGATATTTAACTATAAGGTTAGCATTTTCAATTAGCATTGCCCTATGAAAATATCGCTTTTAACCATTATAGATTAGCTAATCATCAAATTAATGGTAATCTTAGATTAGTTTAACCAGCGTTTCAGAATTCGTTACAGAAGTACATATTAGAAATCAAATGAATGAAGGAATTCCATAACAACTTTAATACCTACCCATAATAATTATTTTAATATAATTTTGATTTATTTCAGCGATATTTCTGTCACTTCTCCTGATGATGATCTGTCTCCAATCCATAAGCTTATTCCAAATACTTCTGGAATGGAATTTTTATCAGTGAGATTTTTACTCTTATTCAAGATTCCATTAGATATAGATTCGTCTAATGTGTATTACAAAACTTTAGTTGATTAGAAAATAGACTCACGATAAGCTCATAATTGAACACAATTGATCCGATTAAATGTCGATTAAACTATTGGTGAATTTTATAGGCTATATAGATATTTTACTGATCTTTATGCAGACTATATATAGATGTCGCGGAGCTCATCATATACCTCTATTTTTATCCAAAATGAAGCAAATATATTCCAGGGGGACATTTGTTACAAAATATAATGAAAGTTTGAATAGATTTTTCTGTACTGTTTGCTTGTCAATTTAAATTGACACCAGACTGGTATGTAAAATTTACTTCTCTTCGTTTGGGAATTTTATTAAAATTGATAAGATATTGGTAATATTTTTTTCTTTAGCAAATTGGAAAACTATTTCCAGTATCTGATGAAGAAACTGACACGTGTGGAACTTTACCTATTTCGTCTGCTTCAAACTTGACTTTGAGTAATTCAATCATTTCAACTTCCTCATTACCTAATTCTGAACCTAAAGAATGCATCGAATCTAACGGCGAGAAGTCACTCTCTGGAGCAGTGGCTTATTTACATTCAGAAATGTTCAAATCCCTCAATAAACAACAAACAAAGGTAATCCTTATATGTTTTATTACATGCGATAAAACTTTTAAATTAAAGCGAACATACTTAAGTACAATGATAAGAGCTAGACATTTACGAATACGATTTTCAATAATTTATAGTTCGAACGTTAGTTCGATGCTATCGAACTACATTTACGAATTCGCCTTGCCTTAAGAATTAGAAAAGTCTTAAGCTGGTAAATCGCCAATCATTTTCTCTTTTTCTTGTATATTATTTTAGAATTCAAAACCTAGAAAAAGTAAACGAAAGCGATCCATTCCAAATTATCAGGAAGTGAATCATTGTGATGATGATGGTGGTGATGTTAAAACAAATACTTCCCTATTCAATCGCGAATCATCTGATCAAAATGTGATAGTTATCAGAAATAATTGTCGTACCGCCCTAATGCAGCTGGCAGACACAATAGACAATATAAGCTCAGATGAATTTCTTGGTCTAATTACTAATAATATAGACAGTATTGCTATGCTTTGTAAATCTCACGTGCAGAAAGAAGTCGCAAATAAAACGTCCGTACAGGAATTCACAAATAAAAATAATTTACAAGTGAGCGATTTTTTTGAAAAAATTTGAAAAACGATACTTTATAGAGTATATAATTCAATAACTCTAAGCTAAGATATTATATTTATAGAACTAACAATTTTTTAGTTGATTATAGTTTTATTTCAATCACGTTATTTTTTAAAACTTTAGCCCAAAACCAAAGGAAGACCACCTATAAATAAGCCTAAAAGAAAATACACAAAACCAAATCCATCTCCTAATGCAGTGATGAATATCGATCAGCGTCCACTGCAAAGTACTGTTCGACTCTCCTCGATCAAGTTAATTTCATTGCCTGGCCCTCCCGCAATGCAGCCTAGTACTGAAATTAGCGAAGATTTCATTTTAAAACCGCAGTCATTTAAAAAAGAAGAGCATTTGCCCATTGATTATTGTAATGCCGGCGTTGACACATCTGAACATTGTGCTAACGGTAATATGTACACTGGTGATAATATCAATCGAAATTATCTTTCTGAATTTTCAAGTGACCCATCATTTAGCAAAATCCCCTCTGAAAATAATACAGAAGTAATTTTGGGTGTAAAAGAAGAGTATGTAGATGACATTTAAATAGATGTCGATTTTTTTATTTTCTATTCTATTTTTATAATGAATGTTTACTATATTATAATTTATTTAGTTTCTAGCAGAAATTTAGAAACATAGACTGCCATATTACTAAAGAGAGTAGGTATAAAAATACTTATATTTTTTAGATTTAAATTAATGTAGAAAAAAAATTCATTATCTAATATTGAATGTTTATTTGCTCTTGAAAAATGATCCAATTTTCCAATTCACTTTAATTTAAGGCCACATTTGTATCAATGACTATAATCTAACAATTATAGAGTAGGTATAGACATTGATTTGTATATACGAAAGAATGTGTTTTGTAAGTTCAATGTGTATTAATTAGGCTTACAAAATGTACAGTTTGGAAAATATAAATTTAATGTTGAGCAAGTTGAATTTTATTTTATTATTTATTATTATTATTAGAAGTCCTTGCCAATGCAATGCTACTAAACACTTTTTAAGAACACTCTTAAAGTACCTATATTTATTCTCAAAAACACTACACTATTCTTGGATAAAACAATGAATATAGAGAATATTGAACAATGAATCCAGAGAGAGCGACAGACAAAGTAAAGTTTTTACTTCGCAAATATTATTATTATATTATAGCAGAATTGAGAAAATGCAAAGTAATTTATTTGTAAATATGAAAGGACATTATTCATTGAAAGTTATTCAAAGATAGCATTTATTTTGGTATTATAGTAATCAACTATTCGATAATATCCAAATGTAAATCTACTTTCAAGAACTTTGAATGATTGATTAAAGTAAATTCCTGTAACTGTTTGATAATTTTCAGATGTTTGGTATCTGAAATATTGCTTTTACTACTTAAAGTTGGAAAATATTTTTCTAAAGTTATATTTTAATGAATTAATTTTAGATTATACTTTAAATATACTTATACTAACATACTTACTCTGAGAGATTAATAAAAATCATATTTGTGATATCGGTCTAGAGATCACATTTATATCGAGATATAAAGATTGTTTAGTTTTAGTAAATAAATTTCAGCTCTGCGGCTTGCATCTTTAAAAAACTCTAACGCATAGCTAAGCTATATGTTATCTCATATATTTTATAAAATGGTTGCAATGTAACGTCTGATAGTTGTGCCATCGCTCTTTATTCTGTTTGGTTCTTTCAATTAATAAAGATGTCAATTTTTTCGCTACTTCAGCAGATTAATGCAATAAGTTAGAATCCTAATAATTTATTTATATTTATATTTTTCATGTTTAGAATATATGCTATATTACTATATGATTTGAATCAATTGTAAAAGAAACACTATATAATAGTTAATAAATTATAAGGCTTTATTCCAGAATACCACTCAACACAAATGTTTTTGATTTATAAAACGCCACTCAAAATTTTGTGTTGTTCCACCCAAGCCAAGGCAATTAAAAGCAACTTGTCCAACATTAGAACACTTCTCATAGTTAAGTGCTTACTCTTAATAATATAAATTCTGAAGTCTTTTAATTTGATTTACTAATAAATACTTGATTGGGTTCTTTAAACATTTACATTTTTTAAAAGATATTTATTTATAATGTGAAAAGTTCATAGCCTATTTAGTTTTTATGCCACACACTTTAGTAGATCTACAATACACAATTCAATCATATAGGCATAAAAAGTCTATGGTAAAGGAGTATCTCTGGAGTATAGAATATGTGAAATCTAATTAGTTAGGGTTCATTATCAGTCAATTGCTGATTAACTATTAAACACTAAGAATGCTTCTTTTTTTTAAAATAATTATCTAGCCAGAAAATTTAAGAATTTAATATATTTGGTAATGTATGCATGCATACAATAACATTGGAAATTTGTATTAAATGTCTTTATGATGATCCAATAAATGATTCTAACTATGTTTTAAGCATGAATTTACTGTATACTCGTATATCTACAAAAATATTAAAATATCCTGTTCTTTTTGTTCACAATAATATAGGTTTTTTCATTCTATTTCAGGATATTTACATTCAATTTTGTCTGCCAGCAAGCTGTTTAATATGTCTCACTCAGAATTAAATTTCAATTTCGTCAACGTCACCTTACTAAATATAGAAAACATTGCTTGCTTGAAAATTTTTAATTCAATTTCGTCCTCTTGTCGAGTCTATTTTTAGATTAAGCTATCTGCTCTGACATTTTAAAATCAAATTTGTCAGCGACAGGCGGCTTAGAAAGAGCAGGCTGATTAGTTAAATTCAATTTCGTCAAACACGATTTCAATTTATAAAACATTCATCTGAAAACAATAATCACATTCTTTATTTACACATCTTTCTGTATAAGTCATAATATGTTGGGTTTTATGTTGGCAGTGTTATTGTATTATAAATTCCACGACGAGCCATAATTTAATGACTCTGAAATGTTATGATCTGCTTATACAAACAAGTCCTCTGTTTTGTAGGAAATAACATGGCAACAAAAACTTTAAATGTTTATCACCCAATCACAAAAACGCGCGCGGCTCAATTAAGCATAGCAACTATACAGCAGGTTGACTTAGTTACTAAGCGAATCCATGATAACAAAATTAAATAAAGAATGTGATTATTGTTTTCAGATGAATGTTTTATAAATTAAATATACAGAATTAAGAATTCTGACGACATTGAAATTGTGTTTGACGAAATTGAATTTAACTAATCAGCCTGCTCTTTCTAAGCCGCCTGTTGCTGACAAATTTGATTTTAAAATGTCAGAGCAGATAGCTTAATCTAAAAATAGACTCGGCAAGAGGACAAAATTGAATTAAAAATTTTCAAGCAAGCAATGTTTTCTATATTTAGTAAGGTGACGTTGACGAAATTGAAATTTAATTCTGAGTGAGACATATTAAACAGCTTGCTGGCGGACGAAATTGAATGTAAATATCCTGAAATAGAATGAAAAAACCTATAGTTTCTAGTAACATTGATAACTAAATTTGTTAATATTTATTTCTTAAAATTAAACCAACTTTTCTTTTCTAAAAATCTTATGCTTATTATTTTATTTTCACCTACGCAGTTTGTTAACCGATTGATCTCAGTTCAGGTGCAACTATCTCAGTTCCCACCAACTGGATGAATCGAACAACTATATAATATAATAGGGCACCGTGGTTGTAAAGTATTATATTTTTAATCTTGAAAATGGTCAGATAGACTGAAATATATTGATTCCTTGAAGAAATTTATTTCTTATTTTTTTTACATTTCAACGCAACTTGGCTTAACATTGTTATATCATTTTATTTTAGATTCAGATGAAGAATTTTTAAGGTAAATAACCATTAAAGTAAATTAATTTTTTCAACTAAAATTTGTTACCTTCATATATTGTTAGTTTTATAATACCTATAATACCTACTGCATAGTTTGCTTAGCTTTAGTAGTAGCTAATGGCCTATGGCAATGATTGCCATAGGCATAGATAAAATTAGGTGTATTGCTTTGCATAATCACCTATTTTTTTAGATTGCATTCAATATTTGGTTCCATTTCTTTTGGTGCTTTGGACTTGGTTGATAAGAATGCAGTTACAAAATTTATTTCTCCTTCTGGAAGATATTTATATCAAGTAATTCTTTACTATTTATCTATCCTATATATATATATATATAGTTTTTTCAGCTCAAAAGTGCCAAAAGAGAGAGTTGGCAAAAAGAACTGAGAGCTTAAATAATAAAATAGTTTAACTTTGCTAGCTCAACAAAATTTCTTAGTTTTCTAACTTTATTGAAGGGCACACATTTTAAATTGTATTGTTCCCTTTCTGATCCCCATCTTAAGATCCTGGCCATAGAGTAATCCTATTGAACCTGATGATATATAAATCAATATAGTCAATTCTACAATAATTATTATTTATGCAACCAATGTTTATCAGAAAATGATGACAAAACTGTTGATATCATAGAAATCAGAATTGTAGTCGCGCTGTTGTTGAGACAACTAAAACAATCTAGCTAGCTCTATGGTTAATATAGTTAAATCATATTTTTATAGACCTTACTTATTGCACACCTTTAAAATCTTCGCGATTGCTCTTATTGATCACCAGATTCAATTGGTGCTTTCTAATCACTATGCAATTAAGCATTATGCTCAACTATACACTGCACAATACCAATCACTGACTAACTGGACCATGCATTGCATAACTGAAACCAAAGTGAAAATAAATGCCTTATTGACTTGACAATAGGCCGTATGAATAAAGTTGAGATATATCTTTTATTTCCAAATTTTGAAGATGTATCTCAAACTATATGAATAAAAACGAGATTGAGATAGGTCTCTTTGAGATAGAAGATATATCTTATGAAAAAGAAGATCCTATGTACCTACCTATCTCTATAATAATTTAAATCCTCTCTCTCTAGAAAGATATGAACTATGAAAATTATTTTTTTAACTCCATAAAAATTATTATTATTGTTAATTTGTAGCTCATTAGTTATATTCTAATTTATTTTAAATGCTGAATGTTGATAGAACAGTTGATAAATATCTATGAATTTCAACTCTTTTTGGAAACCCTTTTCTGATATCTTTTAAAGCTTGTTCATTTCAGCATATTTGGTTTTTATTTCTATCCATGCTGAATTTTGTGGTTAAACTGTTGTTTTTAGGTGGGTTTCAAGTTATCTTCTTCGTTTTACTGTCTGACAAATGGACCATACTGCCAGTGTAGTGCTTTCAATAATAAAGTATTGATTCAACAGAGCATCCCCTTGGTATGTCATTCACAATTGTTTATTGGCTGCATATAAATAAACAAATCAACTTATGAATTAATTACACAAATTGTGCAGCTTGTTAGCCATCGCTTGGTTTTGTTGCTACTTCATCCAAGGGATTCATTCTTACATCACCTTTTCCTCATATTGAAATCACCAAACTCTGTGATGTCTTTTTAGATTAATGATTTCTGATGCCTAATTCTTTATATTCTTGAATAACAAAATGATTTTTTTCTTTCTTATACATTAATTTCTTTTCTTTTCTTTCATTTTAGTGTAAGCATGTTCTTGCCGCACATTTGTCAGAGATTATGAGCAAGCAACATGTTGTTCACATAACTAATGAGAAATTACAATCTGTTTTACAAATTATATTTGATGTTTATACCATGACCGACTAATTACAATAATTAATACAATATTTATAAATAAAATAAAAACTTTTGCTTTTTATTCTTAGTTTTGCTTGAATTAGCTACGATGTGTGACAACTGTTAATATTAAAATTATTTTGTATAAGCTATTATAAGTCAATGGAACATTTATTAAAATATTTATTGAAGATTTTCATAATTTCCTATTCTTAATATAGAATGCTCACCTTTGAGACCTTGTCCCTCACTTTGGAATTGTCGGTCTTATCTTCCTGTCTTGGACTATCTTCCACTGCCTTCATATCTGACCTAGCCATGTTTTTCTTGGTCTTCCTATTGCTTTCTTGCCTACGAACTCCCATTCTAAAATTCTTCTAGCTGGGGAAGCATTTGTTCTCCGCCATGTAAAACCTGCAAATAAATACCAGCGCATGTTCTATTGTTGTTTTCATTTGGTTCTATAGACTGATGGGGAAATTTCTCCTCAATGAAAAGTATGGCTCCTCGAAGCTTCAGAAAACTCTCTATTCGGAAGGTGATAAGTTATTTGTAAAAAGATCTACAGGCGGTCAAGGAATATTCGTGTCCAGAATTTTCTTAATGGAAATGATTCGGGTAAATTATCATAAACTAGTGCTGTTCGATTATAAAAAGTCACGTTGTTATTATTTGTTGAACACTGAACAGACATTGTAATTGCAATATTACAAATATCACAAGTTTACTATATGAGCAAGGAATTATTCAAACTTGACTTTCGAAACTTATTTCAGGAAATATTTCTCCCTCAGGGTTATCCTCATAGTGTTAGCGAAGACTATATGGAATATCAAATATGGGACACTTTACAGGTCTGTTGTCAAATCTCATTTAATAATTACATCTGTCATGACTTAATTGTGGTAACATTTTAATAACAGGATAAAGGTACGACTATTTCCACTATTTTTCTCATTTCCTTTCGATTTCAACATAAACAACGTCTTTGGCATTTTAGTATATAGACGGACAGAATGATTTTGTGATTTGAAATTTTCAGGCTCTGGTGAGCAGTATGTCTGGTACTCTCGCTAGTCAGGCTGTTCTTAAAGGAGTTGGTGTTGGCGACTCTTCCGCTACAGTCCTAGCTGCTACATTTACATGGATGCTCAAAGGTACATAAATCTATATTCATTATTATCAATGACATGTTAACTCTATATATGCACATCTTTAATTCTATATTCTTTTTATTTTAGACGGTGTAGGTATGGTTGGTCGTATTGTGTTCGCTTGGTATAAGGGGTAAGTCATTAGGGGTAGATTTCCTGCGCCCACACTCGTATCTAACTATCTGTAAAGCACTGGTAAATTACCTGGTAACCATAGAAATCGGAGTTAGACAATCTCGGGCTGTAAGTTATTGTAAGAACGGACATGCTGTATCTAAACAGCTACAAAAATATGTTATGGTCAGAGAGTAATAATACCAAAGCACTCTCTAAAATACAGAAACGCATATCGCTGGTTTTGTCCTAGCAACGCGCACAATTTCCTATCTCCGCCATTATAAAAGCATCAATTATAAATTGACGTCATTCCTAAACGCCTAGTCTGATTTTAATAATTCTTTCCCTGTAAGAAAATACCAAAAGAGCCCTTTCTAAAGATATAAGAAGTATTAAAATCAGACTAGGCGTTCAGGAGTGACGTCAATTTGTAATTGATGCTTTTATAATGGCGGAGATAGGAAATTGTGCGCGTTGGTAGGTCAAAAACAGCAATATGCGTTTCTGTATTTTAGAGAGTGAACTAACTCTCTTGGTATTATTACTCTATGGTTATGGTGACTTTCAGGATTTTTCCATAAAAAGAAAGTCATAGATATTTAAACGTGAAACTAAATTAAATTCTTTATTCCTAAAAAATACTACTGACGTTTTTTATAGTAGTTAAAACACATTCAAATATAATAAAATAAAACGAATAATTAAAATTTTTACCTGTTTTGTACCAAGATTGAGGTCTTTGTACACAAACAGGTAAAATTTTCTGTCCGTATTTAGTCCGGTTGGTACCACAAAAATTGTCTATATATAACCGAGAGCTAACTAAAACAATCTAGCTCTGTGCTGGTGACATTTGCAGTGAACGTAAAAGCAATGATCAGCGAAATTGTTTTATAGAATTCCTCTTTCTTTGTCTTCGTGAAATTTCTATATGGCATTTCGATGCGACCCAAATATTGTAGCGACAATATTTTCAAACGACTCAAAATGAAAATTTTAAAACTGAAAAACTGATTGATTTTGGGGATTTTATTTTATTTTAATTTCTTTTTTAGAACCTTTTTGGATTGTGATTGCAAGCGATGGAGGTAATTTTGATAAACAGTAGTACATTTACTATTTAGAAATATTAAATGGACGATTAATCGATTAGTAATTTTCTAATTGTAATCAATGCAGATAATGTTTATTGTATTGGAACTACTAAAAACACAATAACGATTAATTATTTCAGATTATTTGCGGACTTTCTGAATGATTTCGCTATGCTTATTGAACTCGTGTCTCCTCATTATCCTTTAATTTTCACGCCGTTGGTCTGTTTGTCTGGAGTTGCAAAAGTAATATATTGATTATTCTTTTTTATCCATAGACTCCTCCTATACGATATCTGTTCTGATGTGAATTGTGATGTTTATTTCATTATCGATTATTTCAAATACGAAGTATGTCGTATCTATTCTCTTATCGGGGTCGTCTTCTTCGACTACTTCAGCGACTTCGGGATGGCAAGTCAACATTTTCTATGATCTTAGTTGCTTCTCTTATCACAGCTTCAGTTTGTCTGTCCTCTTTCAGTAACTAATCATTGCATTGTCTGTTTATTAATATTGTTCCATACAAGAAGTTTAATAAAGATTTTTTATTTGTTTATCTGTAGTCAATTGTGGGAGTGGCTGGTGGGGCCACGCGAGCTGCTCTCACCATGCACCAGGCCAGGAGGAATAACTTGGCTGATGTCTCTGCTAAGGATGGTAGTCAAGTAAATGTTGCCTAACAGAATATTTACGATTACTTTTGATGCATTGATATCAATCAATAAATCGATAAAAAAAATCTGCTCCACTTTTATTTACTCTCATTATTATTTTTTACAGGAGACCCTTTCAAATTTGGTTGGATTGCTGTTAAATATGTGGTTTGTCTTTTGGGTGTCAGGCAATAACACGTAAGTAATCTACGGCTACATAAGTAATTACATTTGAGTTCAAATGACTCGTCATGAGATTACATTTTTCAAGAATATTGAAATCTTAGGGGTAAATGGAATATACAGTCATATGCAAGTACATAATGTCGCTCTGTTATTTTCATATAGGCTAATATGGATATCTTTCCTTATCTTAACCATGATTCATCTATATGCCAATTATCGAGCCGTTAAATCCATCCGGATGGAAACTCTTAACCAAGCTCGCTTTCACATTCTCGCGTCTCATTGGTTGCTCAATGGGGAAGTAAAATCTGTCGACGAATGCAACTCGGAAGAATCCGTAGTGTTTCCTTTCAGTAGACGACATACCAATGTTCATTTGGGCGTTTCTGTAGCCCAAATCGCTAATAAGTGAGTGCAATAAATTTAGTGGATTTATGTAGTCAGGTGGCTTAGCAAATTTACCGTTACTGGCCGGACAAGAATACCAAATTTGGCATGGAGTTTCTTTTCGACCTATCTATCGATCTTGATCCACTTGATCGGTTCTGATTTTCTAAGATGGAGGCCAAAATCCAAGATGGCGGCTATTTTTAAAGGGTTTTTGTATATATCTCAGAAATGAAAAATATTCTTGCTATTAATATGCATTAGTAAAAGATTCTAAATGGTTATATGCATATTGCATACAAATTTCAGAGTAATCGGTTAAGATTTGAATCCTACAGAACAAAATAAATAATTCAAAAATCCAAGATGGCGACCATTTTTCAAGTTGTTTACATATATCTCAAGAATATTTTTGCTATCAATAATGGTTTACACATAGAAATCGGAAAAAATAACTCCGATTTCTATGGGTTTACAACACCGAATATTATAATACATAAAATATATACTAATCGCACTGAGAAATGAAAAAAAAATAGTCTGTATATTATTATAATTAATTCTATTTTTAGAATGTCAAGAAAGAATTTTGAAGAAGTTATTGAACAATTTTACAATCTAAAATATCTCTTATATTGGGATAGAAGTCAATCCAGATTTGGCTCGAAAGGTATTTCAGTTTGATAAATATAAATTTTATTTTGGTAGTCTGCCTATGTATGGTCCCATTTATAAGAGAATTAAATTTTTCAAACTTTCATTATACTCAAACAATACATCTTAATTGGCTTTTAAAAGTCTTGTAATTGTTTTTGGCTTTTATTCCTAGGAGATGTGCTTGTTTTATTGCGGCACAGTGCTAGTGAAGTAGATCAAATACATGCGCTCTTTCATGCTGAGATGATTGACCTATTGGCTCGCACTCCTCAAAATAAGTCTGATTCTTTTAAAGTAAGCTACGTATAATCGTATTATAATCGTATTCGTGTGTACGAGTATATAGTAAATATTTATTATGAGACAATTGGACATCATGGCGATTATTTTGAATCGATTATTTTAGATTACTGACTTTCAGAATTTCCAAAGGGGTTTCTCTATGAATGAAACAGGTAGGTACAAATACTTGAAAATAATTTAACGCTTTTAAAATCAGATCAATTAGTTAAAAGACGGTAAGAAAATCTACTGTAGTGGTTTCGTGTCAGATAAATATCACAGAGGTTTGTCTTTTGAGAATTTTGAGAATAAAATGAATAGAAAACAATTAGCTTTTCAGCATTAAATTTCGTCCCTTCTTGTCAAGTGTTACAGGGAAGAGTGAGGAAGAATAATCAATTGGGTACTAAATAAATCGTCCATTCCAATTTCTTCGCTGCTAAAACCTCAATCATATCAACTGGTGACAAGATGAGACTGGCTATTCTAGAATCTTTATTCATTAAATATTGTAAATCTAAACTTGGTATTCAGTCAGACTTTGATTATTCCCTAACGCTCCCATTTTAATCCGTATTACGTAACTCCTTTTAGTGATTTAGCCTTCCTCTATTTTATTACGCAATCTATTTAATTTACTTGCCTATTTACTATCCAATAATTGATTATTCTTTCCCATTCTTCCCTGTAACACTTAATAAGAAGGTAAGAAATATATCGTGCATTTTATGATGAAAAACTTGTTTCTATTCATTTTATTCTCAAAATATCAGAGTTTTCTTTGATGAGAATTTGACTCCGAATTCATCCTAACTAAAAGTGGATATACCTCAAGGTAGTTAATTGCACAGATATAAAGGTGTTCAATACACAATTAAACATCTGACTGACCAATTTTATTTATGAAATCATATAGCCTATATATCTAAATAGATAGATAGATAGATACGATTGCAGAAATATTCCTTAAAATTTTCATTTTCAGATCCTGAATTCTACTACAAATCTCTGTTAGCTGTGGAAAACTTGCTTCCGAAATTCTTGAGAGATTTGACATCGCACGGTTGGAAGCTCTCTCCTATTTTCTTTGGACCTGATGAATGGCGTATATCCTGAAACATAATTTTACTCTAGCTTGATTTTATTAATAATTTTTTAACTAATAGGTCTATGTACTTTTACTTAAAACCAGGGTACTTACCCTAACAAAACAGTGAGACGCATATTACCGAATATATGAGGTAGACCCTATACTTAAAATTTAAGTTAATAAACATATTAAATTAATTTGATTCTCATGTTTGATTTTCTTGTCCATGTTGTAACATAAAGTAACATGCATACACACGTAAAAAATGTTAACGGGCGCTATTTGCATGATTGAAATAAGTTTGTTTTATTGATATATATATATTGTCTTTTTGCATTGGAAAATTATACTGACAATTTTATTAATAAAAACGGTGTTATATAAAAAAAATATACAAGTAGATGAATAATTTATTGTTCATCTGAACTCGGCTCATTAAGAGGAAATACAGATAACAGATAGTAGAGGAATGAATGATCGATATTATCTTAAACGGTTTCTAAAAATGATTACCAAGCCGTAAAACTCTACATGAGTGCCCATAAGGACACAAATCATCCCATTAAGATTACATCACCCAAAAAGGTTCGGGCAACCTCTCGAAGCAACGACATTTTCGTATCTGGTTTTCCATTTGATATGTTGCAAATATACGCTTATTATTATTATACAAGACAAAATGTATGAATGATATTTTTAACTGATCAGCATGATTTCTAAACCAAATTAAAACTTTTGAAGGAAGATGTGGGCTTATTCATTCACCATCATCGATGACTTTGGATAGTTGAAAGACAGTGTCACTTACAGCCAAAGTTAGTGGAATTAGGTTTAGTTAAATATTATGTTAATATACCTTGTTGTGTTCAAAGCAGAGAAAAAGGACCACAAAGACCAACATATGTATTCACAATGTCTATAGATTGCGTATTTAGAAAACTAAAATTTTATATTTCTTTAAGTATGGTAATTTTAAGGCTTCCTTGTCCACTCAAATTTTCGGGGACGTCTAGCATAACAAAATAAATCTGAGTCAATTCATCATATCGATTTGTTTCTATTGGTTTGATTGCTTTCATTATCTCATTTAGTTATTATGGAAGAATCGAGTGGTGATGCAGATGTTATTGAAAGATTTGCTAAATCAATAGAAGAACTATCTTCTAATGACAAAATTCAGATAAATAAGTTGACTTATTTGGCTCGGGATTTTAAAAATAATGATAATGTAGCTAAAGCAATTACAAAGTTAGCTTGTAAAAAAGTTTTGCAGGTAAATTTATTTTTAGTTATTCTTTTCATTTAAATTGTATATTTTTAATTTATAATCTTCATTAAAATATTATTAAATTTGCTATTTATCTATAATATCTACAACCATTACAACAAGTACCAAGCTGCCAACTCAAACTAACCAAACTTTTTCAAAATTAAAATGTTATTGTTTACCAAATTATTTGGTATAAGTGTTACAATGGATAAATTATATTAATGTAACAATTGATTTGTTGACATGCAGAATGTGGAACTATTGTAATTGCATTACATTAGGTATAATTTATTATAGTTATTAACTTGTTTTTGAATTTGCATGTCATTTTAATGTGCACAAAGTTTTATATATTGTCAGCATTAAAAGATTGTATATGCAAATTCCCATGAAATTTATGTAATATGGTATTATAAGTATAAAAATATTTGTCACTTATTTTGCATAAATATAAATAGACATAGCTAAAATATGCTGAATTATTCTTTTATTATGGAAAATTTTCTGTGATCTTTAATAAACTTTAAATATTTTAAGCATTTAAAGTAACATTTAAATAATTTTTATTAATAGAAAATCAGATTTGTTTGTCTGTTTGCCTTTTAAGACATAACAAATATCTGATATTTATATTCTTTAGCTATTTATTCAAATAAATGTGCCTTAATGATAATATAAAGAAATAAAAGGGTTCATATTATACATTCAATCCCTTTTTGAATGTTTTTTTTACTGCTTAATATCAACAGCTTAGCAAAATTGTGATATTCACCAATCCAATGTTCAACTTAACACCTAAAACCCCTCTTCTATCTGTGTGGTCATATCTTTGTATATAGTTACATAAATAATTAAATAGTTTAGTTAATCAATTAATGAAACTGTTTTATATTCTTTGATTAGATCTGTACCTATGTAAATTGTTTGATAAGCAGACACACAAAATTCTGACAAATGTGCAGTGCATCTACCTAACAAAATTTTCTGTCTGACAATTGTTCTATTGTAAAATAGATTAACTAAAATCCCCACAAAACATTTAATTTGATAAAAATATTATAACATTAGATTTAGAGAATGTTTCTGTTCATTCCCTGAGAAATAGTGATATTAACCTCATCTAAGCTGAAATAACCAATGAGGTTAACTTCTGTGTACTGAAATAACCAACGTGGTTATTCAATGTAAAGTATTGTAGCTCATTTTTATAAGCCGAATTGTAGTTCAAGCAGCCAATCCAAAAAATAGAGACTTGTGCAATTTATTTTAATGATGAAAATGATTTTAGTTAGCCAATATGAAGTGAGGGCTAATACAGTACACTTGATTCAGGCAGTGTTTCTATACGCAGTAATACTGTTGGACTCTGCATTACTGAAATATACAGCATACTGAGACTGCTTATTTTGTGACTGCAGTTAGTAAATAACAGGTTTAACCTGATCTTTACAGCCATACTGAGGCTGATTATTTTGTGACTGCAGTCAGTAAAGATTTGGTTAAGCCATGTTTATTGTATTTGTTTTACATTATAAAAAATTTATTCATGTAACATTACAAACTTTTGATATTCATTCTCTATAGGCTCCCATTCCTCTAAAATTAGTGTCTCTCTATGTCATCGACTCTATCTTGAAGAATGTAGGTGATCCATACAAAGTGTTCTTTGTGGAAAAAATTGTTGAGTGTTTTGTTCACTCATTTCAGAATGTAAGTAAAAATATGTTACTGGCTGTATCTCTGTCTTTATGATCTTTCTATTTTATTTAGGAGTATTTATCTTTTTGTATTTTTTGTCCTCCAAGCTCTTCAAAATTAAATTGTATAAAGAATTTATTTGCTTTTATATTATTTTAGCTCTAAATTATTTTAATTGTTTTGTTTGTATGTTATTTTGTGATTATGTATGACATATGTTGTTTATATTTTTATTGTTTTTAGATTAAAGATGAGAAAGGTCGCATCAAACTATACAACCTTCGAATAACTTGGAAAGATGACGTATTTCCAAATCGCCTTATGTATGACCTGGATACAAAAATTCATGCAGTAGATCCTAATTGGCCGATTGTTGCAAAACTTAATGATTTAAAAAGAAAAGAAAGTTCAGATAAAAAAGAAAATGAACCTGTGCAAAAATCTCGTGAAGGCACTCCTCAAAAGTCAAGAGATCCTCGTTTAAAGAAAAAACTAACAGAAAATTTACCACACGATCTTGATGAAATGTCTCCTAAAAAGCTTAAAACTTCTCATTCAAACTCTCCAATTGTGACATCAGAACAGTTCTTAATTGATCGATCTGGTGATGATAAAATGGAGAAAGTCGCTTTAAAGAAAGGTCGTGAGGAATTGAAAAAAGATAAAGAAGAAAGTCTGTCCAATAGTAATTCTTTATTTGGACTCAAGGATCAAGACATGCGCTCCCCAAAGGCGCATCACAATTTGTGTAGTCCTTCTAATCGTGGGGCATGGTCGTCTTATAGGAACAGAAATAGTGAAATAGCATCTCGTAGAGCTTCTTATAGCGACGTCGACATGCGTGATGACGAAACTCCTGCTGAGCAAACTCCTCATTTTCTTGAGAGACAAAAAACGTGTCGTCTCTTTCAAGAGATATTGAAAGTTAATCCCAGTGACTTAACCCCTACCCAAAGGAATGAACTGGCTCAATATGTCACTGAATTAGGAAACATATCTGGCATCACACCACCACCTTTACCAATGGGACCGCCTCTAATGCCACGGCCTCCTTTGATGCATGTCCCCCCAATCAAAACTAATAACTGGAAAGTTGAAGTAAAAGGTCTGAATTATTCTATGCCTGATATAGGCATAGACCCTCGACTTTTAAATATTGCTGGTCCAAATAAACCAACCAAAACTGTAACCATTGACGGTTACAACTATACTCTGATTCTGGACAGATTGCAGCCGCTGATTATGATAAATGGTCTGTTACATGCAGTGAGATTTCAAACAAGTGGAGCTATGTTTACAATAAATGATATGCGAATTCGTGTTCCTCCTGTTGGATACCGCAAGCTTAATTTTTACGATAGATCTTATGTAGTCTGCCTTGGTGGACCTGGTCATGAGCTCATAATTGACGGTGTGGCTCATAATGTGCCTTTAAATAATAACCCTGTGTTTATTACGATTGGTCGTGTCAGTGCTGAAGTTCGATACTTGGATGACCGGCCTCATAATTTGGATGTTTTACCACCAATTCCTCCCCAGATTTTAAAATGGGCAGCTCAACACTTATTCGGCACTGCTAAGAAATTGTTTTTGCCACCGTCTAATCCTCTAATATTAAGGCAACAAGAATATAAAGAAAATTCAAACGTTTTGCATGATAAGCCGCATAATCCGAATGACTTGATATCCTCTTTAGAATCCACGCAAGAAATGAAGCCCAATTTAGATCAAGTTCCAGTGTCTGAAAACACTAACCCTCAACAACCAGCTTCTAGCCAACCTATTAATATTTATGATTTATTTAGCAAATTGGTTGCTGCCGGTATTGTTAAGGAAGAACTCGCCGAGTCACAAAATCCTCCTGAAATGTCGAAGTATAATTTAGAAAAATTTAAGCTACCATTCGAATTTGAAGAAAATCTTTTGTACAAGGGACATCAATGCATGCAATGTGGACTAAGGTTTCACGATTTAAACTGCGATGAATATAAAAAGCATCTTGATTATCATTATGTCAAAAATGCCACTGATGAAGGTGAAGTTCGCAGTCGAAACTACTTTCAAAGTGTGCGTCATTGGTTAATTTCTGACAATTCAGAAGAGGCCGCACCACATTTTGATGATTCTATTGGAGATTCGGAACGTCAAGTTACCAGATGTAAAGCGTTTGATGATCCTAAAGATAATGTACGTTATTACTTCATTTTGCATCTTATCATTTGGATTTAATAGTAAAGCTCTCAAAAATAGGACTAAATGTACGGATGATATTTTTTCCTAAAAATCTTTTAATCCACGATCTTAAAACAGTTTCCTGCCATGAACATATATAATGTATATGTGTATTCATTTTAGTCCCATTTGTCTAGTATTCAATTTTCAATTTCGATGGTTATATTGATATATAAACCAGTATGATTTATTCATTTTACATTCACTTCACTTGTACTCATCACCCGATAGAAATGTATTTATATTTTATTCTATTGCATAAATTTGCCTATCCTATCTATTTTCATTGTCTCATATGTATTTTTGTTTTCTTAAACAATTATAGGGATGTATTTAGATTTACTGTAACAATGTTTCATTTCGGTCTCCAAATTGATAGCGTGATTATTCTCATTTTTTGAAGGTGTGTGCTGTGTGTTTCGAGAGATTCGAAACTGTGTGGGATGATGATGAGGAAGACTGGATGCTTTTGGATGCTATCTTTTCAAATGGCAAAGTGTATCATCCCATTTGTCTTACAGATGCTGATAAACAATCAGCCGAAATAGTAAGTCAACTTCAAATTTGTTTTCCTGATATATTAAAGCCTCCCCTTTCTTTACCTGCATATATGCAGGTAAAGAAAGGGGATTTAATTATATTAAATTAAATTCATGTTATAAAAAGCAAATTCAATTTTTATGAACTTCAGTCATGATTTACAATTCTCGATTTTAAATTTTAGTCGTATTCTACTCCCAATGTTTCGGACGCTCCTCAAAATGCGGATGAATCTTACACTACTTCGAACGAACTTCCAATTAAAGAAGAGTCCTTACATAACAATAGTAGTAGTTCGAATTCTTCCGAAACCTCCATTAATCACACTGAAGATTGTGTACTTCCAACAAACGACCTCATCAAAGAAGAAATTAATCCGGAAGTTTTGTCGTCAGACAATCCTATTGAGTCCGCAGCTATTGAAAAGGATCCGTTCAGTGATGATAATGGAACAGATTCGATAGAATTGTGTACCACTCTATCTAATAACGATGGCAATCCGTGTCCGCATTTAACATCAACTTTACCATCTTCAGTGGCGTCTTGATATTAATATGTATTTTAATATCTATAGCACTGTTGTTCTTTCATCATTTTAATTTAGTTAGGTTTGATTGCTTTGTAGTATAATCATGTAATTAATTTAATTGAGTTTCAGAAATGTAATTGTATGATATTATACATAATATATAGGTTTCTGTTAGCAACATTAGTATTGGACTTTAGTACAAGATGAGGGAGAAAATATTTCTGTTATTTCATTTTTAAGTAAAAACGTTTCCAATCAATTAACAAATGATCAGCATTTCGGTAAATAATATAAAAAAAACTACATGATTGATAAGGAGTTTGGGCTTTTTACTAAACACACTGTTCTCTCTAATCTTGTACTGTTTTAGCATTAATCTTTTACTCCTCTATTCAAGTTTGAAAGCTATTTTATTTTTCGTGTACTCGTGGGTTCCAGGCTTTATTTCTGAGATTAAATTCGTATACATATTTTCTAAAACATTTATAATATGCTGTGATACCTATAAATTGTTTAATTAGTAATAAAACATTTCTCATAATTACTACTAAAAGTGAAAATAAATATCTACTATATCTTAATTATAAATTAATCTCGCTAACATTCATACTTCATTTCTGGAAGACTTTAAGTGTCTTTTATTATGTTTTGTTTCACATAGTTTTTTTTTTGTTTCATACGAATTTTAATGATTATAATTAATAACTTTTATATCTCCAAATAATAATATAAATGTGTATTATTTATTATCTATTTTTTTCTCGATTGTATAGAACGCATAAAAGAGTAAGAACACAAATCAAGAAAGCGAGAAGTAATAGGGAATGTAAACTCTATGCATTAGAAAACTATCATACTGCTGTACTAGATATTATGTATGTGTTGCTTTTAATTACGTGGAAATATGCCGGCTTAATGCCGATGTATAGTCATCAATAAAGACGTGGATCACTTATCACTCAATGCCAGTACGATAGATCGTCATTTGCCCAGCACCAACATAACCATACTGTCTTCAGATCAAGGATAACCCTTTTACTATGTTGTCTATTTGGGTTCATTAAAAAATGATTCTATTAATCTCTCTAGAACCGAATCTCCAAAATGCGAATTCTGCTAGATAAACTGGCTTTAATACGAATGAATGAAAAACCTCAACCGTGTAAAAGCCACACTAACAAAATTCTTGCCCCCAATAATTTCCAATTGATGGTAAGCATCTTATTATTGGTTATCTAAATAGGAATTTTAAGTGAAAAATTGTTAGCGTTGACGAATTCTTCTGTTTAAAACTTATTTAAAAAGTTTTAAAACTTACGAGGTCATGTTGAATCGGTTTTAAGACCTCAGTTTGGAACTTTAGCAAAGTTTTAAGAAAGTTTTGAGGCCAAACTTGACCTGACCCATTATATATATATATATAAATGCAAACAAAACTTTTATATGTTGTCATAACTCTTGTGCTTTTCGTTATCCCAATTACATAATTTTAATTAATATCTACATACACCTACTTATAACATATATAATAACATCCTTATCATTTGCAATAACATTTGTATGTCTCTAAACATGTACTTATAATAACATTTTATTTGTCTATCTTGGGTGCTGCCCCGATCAGCCATTTATGGCTGCCTGCGCATTCATGGTAAATTTTCTTTTTTTACCTAAATAAAAAATTATTATTATTATTGACCCATACGTCGATCATATGCGTTCAAATAAAAGAATCATCTTAATAAAGTGATGCTCTTCCATTTTTAATAATTAAGCATTGAGATCCGTTTCCTTTCATCATGAATGAATGCGTTAAAGTATCTCTCCAATTCCTATGTAAAGTATAGGACTGAAAATGAATCTGGTTTTACTGAAATTAATAGAAGACTATAAAGCATAATTTTAACATATCTATAAAAATATTTTTGAGTTGATAAAAAATGAAAATCATTTAGTGATTATAATTCAAAAATATATATAATATACATAAGTTTATAATTATTACTTAATGATTTTCATAATTGTTTTAGAGTATATATATAAGGATTTTTTAATACTTATCAAAGTTTGTTTTAACATATCACTAAATAGCTTCGGATAGTTTTATTTAAAGAAGGTTAAACTTCTTAATCTTTTTATGGTTTATTTATCTTTGTTTTCCTATCTTAAATTGAAATAAAATATCCTTTTTACTTGTCAAATAACTTTTTTACATAACCAATTTAAGATACAAATTGACTATATAATCAAGTAAGTACAATATTTATATGTGGATTTTCATTTTCAATTTTTTTATTTAAATTATAAAAATATTTATTTATTTATTAAAATCTATTGATTTTATCTATCAACTGAAAGTGTAATTTGGGTATACAGCTGAAAATTAATTTTATTTGAGTATATTCAATTCAAACATAACTTAATTGTTGACTTAATAATTGACTCCTATAAATACAACATTTTATTTGTAATTTAATTGATATTATTTTGTATTAAAATTAATAATAATAATCTGTATATTTTCTAAGTATTAATCAAGTAAATTTATCAAAGGGTAAATGTATTGAATGAAATCAAAAATTTGTGTATAAACATTTTCATAAACATTTTCATTTTGCAACCATTTATAAAAAATTATCCATTATCTATATAATGGATATCCATTTCAGTAACACAAACAATGAAATTAAAAAAATTGGACGCTTTTTTGTTATTCAGTAACTTTTTTAATATGCTAATTTACTGTAATTAAAAGTTATTTTTATTGTTGGTTTTGTTATGGCCTTGGTGAATAATAATGCCCACACAAACACTGTTGAAAATATGAGGAACCAAGCCAAAATATGAAATAAATGTGAATGTAGGACATCTCAAGAATTTCTGTCCTCTTATTTTATTGAATTTATGTGGCATCAACAATTCAAAGATGATCCATTCTAACATTTGCTAGAACATATCCGGGAGGTATATCCCACAGTTTAACTATTTTTATACTTCATTATTATTAATAAATTATACATTTTTGCTATTATTATACTTCAATATAATTTAATAATCAAGCCTAAATGCTAAATTAGCATATTTAAAAAATGTTTCTGAATAATGAAAAAGTGCCAAAAATTGTTTATCAAATACAAAGATAGAAACTTAATATATTATTCTATTGATAAGATTTTCTTTAACAAAATTACATTCTCTTTTAATATCTTTCAAAAATAAATATTTATTTAATTGTGTGTCTCATTGACTATTTTATCAATATTATTTCTGTTTTTTTGATAACATTTAATTCTACAATGAATTCATGTTTTACTTTTAAAATATAATTTTAGCTAAATTCACTATGTCAAATGAAGAGTTAACTGAGGAAGAGTCTTCAGGTTGTGATGATGATTTCTATTATGATAATGACTTTTACAATACCGATGATGTGGATGAAAGGTAAATTTTATGAACATTCTTTCCATTTTTGATATTATTATTAGCAGGAGATATAACCATTTTTTATCCATTAAAAAACCAAAATTATGAAGAAATAAAACTCATCCAATTCATGACCATCCAGCAGAAATCAAAGAAATGTGATTTTTAATGGATGAAAAATGAATCAATAAATCACATTTTCTTTATTCATCAATCACTGCTGCTTGAGCATTACTTTACATTGATTTATAGCTTTTAGCTTAAGTAATTCAGAATTTATCATTATAGTCACTTTAAATAAATCCCTTATATACCAGTAATTGTTGATTTTAGACCTCCATCCCTCTCTGAATTGGAAAGTTTCAAATATGAGGTTCTGACTTTGGAGAAAGTTGAATTACTTTTAAATGAAAGTGTAGAAGAACTGTCAAAAGCAATAAAGGTAAATCATCTTATTTGTTGATAGTATTTTAACACACATGGTTGAAATAAAGTAATTTTAATTGCACCATTTTATGTCTTTTTGCATTATCTTAATAATGATTGATATCATAGAAAATATATAAGTTTTTGTGAAAATCTTCATCATAGAGCAATTGAAAGTAAAAAAATTAGGCTTTCTGTTTAAACAACATAAAAACATTCAAGCTTGAATCTCTAAATGCGAAAGTCTCTGTCTTAAAACAATTAAGGGATTTCTTTCAGCCAGTTAACTATGGCCGCGATAGTTTTGACGGACATATTAACGTTACCACTTTCCATCTATTGCTAAACCATAGCTCAGAATCAGCCTGAATGTTATTGGCAGCTGAGTGATGTCAGCCAGAATCTATTGAATTAGAGTGCCAACAACGAATGTACTAGAGAAGGAAATTCAATTTATTTTTTGAAGAATTAATTTAAAGTCTCTTTGAATCTTCTTTAAAAAACAACAACAATTTTGTTTTTTTTGTAAATTATTTTTTAGTGATATGTGTAAAACAATATTGCATCCAAACAAAATTAAGATTGCTATTAGACTTGTTCTATAATCAATCCGATTACCAAATTAGCGTACTATTTATAGATGTTGTCAATTTTAGAACACACTGAAACAAAATCCTTATACGCATGTAAGCAAATCCCTGAAGCATTACAACTACATATCAGAATATACATGGCCTAGTCTCAGACTTGATGAACCATTCATTCATTGTTGATCCTCGGGCTTATATTGCGCTTTATTGAGCCTTAATATTTTTTGTAATTTTAGGTAGATCCCAGTCTTGCCAAGCTTTTGCTTCAGATGAATCGATGGTCTGTTTCGACAGTAGTTGATCGATATAAACGCGACCCCGGTTTCTTGCTGCACGAAGCCAGAATATTTCCCCACGTGCCTTCCCAAAACAACAACTATCCCTCTAATCTGGCTTCTTTCACATATTCGTGTCCCACTACCTTCGAAATGATGTCCGTGAATTATGTGGACCTGAAATCGTCCACGAGGAATCAAGGTATATTTTCTTCGCATAAAAGCTATCTGCTTTTGTGAAATCTTTTCACGATTATGAAGAAACGCATTCACTTTTCAGAGCCAGATATGAAATATGTTGTTGTTGAAGTGTTAACTGATAAATCAATCTAATTGTACATAGTTGAACTTAAATTCAGCTAACAATGCCGCGCTAATAAAGATCTATTGATTATAGTGAACCAAATCATTCTATACAAGACTGAAAAATGTTTGCAATGAATAGAGTCTCATACTTAATGACAAGATGATGAGAGAAGAAACAGAAGATTAGAAGGGAAATGGGGAGGAGTAAGAAGATTAGGAGAAATATGGGGAGGATTAAGAAGAGAGAAGAAACAGAAGATTAGGAGAAATTTGGGGAGGAGTAAGAAGAGAGAAGAAACAGAAGATTAGGAGAAATATGGGGAGGAGTATGAAGAGAGAAGAAACAGAAGATTAGGAGAAATATGGGGAGGAGTAAGAAGAGAGAAGAAACAGAAGATTAGAAGGGAAATAGGGAGGAGTATGAAGAGAGAAGAAACAGAAGATTAGAAGGGAAATGGGGAGGAGTAAGAAGAGAGAAAAAACAGAAGATTAGAAGGGAAATGGGGAGGAGTAAGAAGAGAGAAGAAACAGAAGATTAGGAGAAATATGGGGAGGAGTAAGAAGAGAGAAGAAACAGAAGATTAGGAGAAATATGGGGAGGAGAAGAAACAGAAGATTAGGAAAAATATGGGGAGGAGTAAGAAGAGAGAAGAAACAGAATATTAGGAGAATATGGGGAGGCATAGGTGGAGAATCAGATCGGTAATCTAAGCCTATGGCAATAAGCTAGTTGGCTCACAACTGCCATATCAATAGAAAGAGTTATAAACCAACAGTTGACCAGTTCTGATTCTTTCAGGCTCGTGTGACGTTTGTATGGTGGAGTCCAGCCCCGGTGATCCAAATTCCGCTCTCCACGGCCTTTTATGCAGACATGAATACTGCATGTACTGCTGGCAGTCCTACCTGATGCAGCAGTTGGAGATGGGTCGGGCCACGGAGATCGAGTGCATGGGGGACAACTGTAAGCTCAGGGCGCACGAGAAATTCGTTCTCCATATTCTGGCGGGTTCCCCACTCAGAGAGAAATACAACAGATTTGCATTTAGAGACTTGGTCCAGGTAATTTTAGATTTTTAGTTTTTATTACCACATTACAGGAATATAGGTCAAGGGATAACAAAAAATGAAGATCAGGGTATGAAATTTTGAAAATTCAAAAATTAATTTATTATTTTATTTTTCCTTTATGCAAACTGAATTCATCTCTGCATCATTATGTGATTGATGTCATTGTCTCTTCTATTTATAGTAACATGTAGACTTTAATTGATTAGCTCAGTTGTATAGCTACTAACTAATGTATTGTGATTCACACCCTTGCATAATTGTCGACTATCTTCATCTATAATCGATTATAGATTGCATCCCTAAATTTCTATTTTTAGTAATACGAATATGTAAATAACTGCACCTGGAATTCATTTAGTAAAACGAACGGAGAATCTCTGGTAAGAATATTTACTGTAGAATCCACAACACGACTAAGCGTCCTAACTGAGAGAGCAGAAGGGAATTGCATATTACGTAATAGGATTAATACAAGCATAGAGATGTAATGAATACAAGGTCATCTATAGAGTGCTCATCTCATTCTCATTGAGGAGAATCAATTAGAAACATCGCAGCTGCAGGCAGGCGAGCTTAATC
>JAYMFX010097439.1:0-13167 GCA_036784945.1 Monocelis spectator | reverse complement strand
ATGATTTGCCTGCAGAATTTGATTTTCAATTTGTCTCCACAATCTCATTTAGACTACCACTCTCTATATTCACTCATTATAAACTGGATTACATCTCTATGATTCTAACAGGGCTACCTTCTGGATGAGTCCTACTGAGATGTCCATTTCTAGCGCTTCGACCCATTTCCTTAACCTATTTCCAGCTCTTCTTATAGCCAGTACTCCGTATCGCTCTATCTTCTCGTCCTATTTTGAGTAGTCACTGAAGTCGCCTGGTACTCAGACGACCAACAGAATGTCTGGGTCTATTCGATGATCTGTTTGTCTACCTATACTGAAGTCCCATGAAAGCTTCAATTCAATTCATTTTATAGAGCTGGTGTATTTTTACCTTTATGTAAATCATTTAAATAATTAATTCTTAATTTCTTTCAAAAATCAATTTAGAAAAGATTAAACAATTCATAGGTTTGATTGTTTTCAATATCAGCTTGCAATACCCAAAATGAAAGAGGCGTATTTGTCTGTAGCTACACAAGCATTTGATTCCCAGATTGCATGACATAGTCTCATATCAACATCTTACATCAACTGCAACTCGAGGCATTTCCTTTGCAAACTCTGAAAGATGAGAAAGGAAATTTATAAAAAAAAATGCTTTAACGGATGTCACAAAAATTTCCTTGAATAAAGAACAACATTTTGATTGATGTCTATTCTTGATAGGAATCTAAAATTCAAGGCTATTCGTGAATATGAGGAAATAATTCTGTTAGCAGTGGCTTTCCCAGGGGCTTAACTCTCTCTGCTTTCTGTCTCTTTGGCTTTTGTAAAATTGATTTTAGCTGGGGATGGAATTTTAAGTAAGCAATGATGATAATAACAGATAATGAATACTAATGAGACACAATATATACGAAACGCATCCAAAGGTGGACATCTTGAAAGTTAGAAAGATATTTTGTAAGAACTAATTATGAAATTATAAATTGAATATTAATACTGTTGTATTGAAGTGTATACTTTCTCATATGTGTAACAATACTTCATACATAGGAGTTAGCAAGAAGAGGCGCTCGGATTCTACTGGCCTGCAGAAATGTCACTCTGTGTGAACAAGCCAAACTTGACATTTTAAAATCCATCCCAACTCAAGCTGATCTGAAAGACAGACTCGTTTGCAAATTGTTGAATCTGGGTAGCAAATTATCGATAGAAAAGTTCGCCAAATCAATACTTACCAGCGAAAAACAGATCGATTTATTGATCAATAATGCCGGGGTGATGGCGATCAACCAGTTTACACAAACCAGCGATGGGGTCGAGACGCAGTTCGGTGTGAATTATCTTGGACATTTCTTACTCACGAAACTATTGATTGGACGAATTATGGAGTCAGCGCCGTCCAGAATTGTGATATTGTCCAGGTGAGTTTCAATGTCTGTCTTTTCAATGTCAACTCGAAGATTTTAACCCAAACTTATAATTGTTCATAAAGATACTTACTTTTTGTCTGGTTTGTAGAAAAATTATAATTTCGATTTAACAAACTTTGACACTATAAGTTATGGGGATGATTTTTCATTCATAATTAACAATTAAGCAATAAGAAAACTATACAGAAATGTTAAATTGTTTCAGCTTAATGCACAAATTTGGATCTCTCAACTTCTCCCAAATCAATGAGAAAGAGTTTTATAGTCCAATGACCGCCTACAGCAACAGCAAATTGGCGAATGTCTTGCACGCAAAGGAATTGGCCAAGCGTTATGGTGCCATGGGGTTAATTGCTGTTAGCGTCCATCCAGGCAGCGTGACCACAGAGCTTGGGAAACATTGGATCAATAAATGGCTGAATGTAAGTCAACCATTTACAGTAAGGGAGGGGATTCCGGACCAAACAAAGAACATTACCCCCGCCGTTTACCCATTACATGGCTTCTGGAAAAGCTCTTTGTTCTGGAGTACTAATTCATTTAAGTCACTCGCACTTAAACAAATGTAGTGATAATTTGATTATATAATTTTCAGATTATCATACAGATTTTGGGTCGGCCATTTCTGAAAACGCCCTACGAAGGAGCACAGACCACTTTATTCTGTGCTCTTGAAGAGTCAGTGTCCGAACACAATGGTGAATATTATAGCGAGTGCTTGCCACAGATACCACTCAATGAAGAAGCCAAGGATGACGACTTATCGAGGCGTCTATGGGTCTACAGTGAAGAGCTTCTAAACTCTCTTTCACATCATCAATATATGGAGAATATAAAATCTGAAAGATCAACATTTAAAAAATGAATCTACATTTGTAATCAAAACGTTTTGGTGTCATTGATTTTCTGTTGATAATTGATTCTGGATGAGTGAGATGGAAGGTTAACACACCATACGGTCTTAGAAAGTGGTTGATTTTTTGCCCAGATTTCTTATTCATTCGGTCATCAGGGGTATTAATGTTTTCTTCGAGAATAATTATGTATCAGCTAACATATTGTAACAATTCGAATTCTAATGTCATGAGCTAACCAATCGTATTCTAATGTCATGACCTAACCAATCATATTCTAATATAGCATGAGCTAACCAATCATATTCTAATGTCATGAGCTAACCAATCGTATTCTAATGTCATGACCTAACCAATCATATTCTAATAGTATGAGCTAACCAATCATATTCTAATAGTATGAGCTAACCAATCATATTCTAATAGCATGAGCTAACCAATCATATTCTAATAGCATGAGCTAACCAATCATATTCTAATAGCATGAGCTAACCAATCATATCTCATATCTTACGTAAATGGTTTTCATGAAATGTTTCAATTCAGAAACATTTTTATAGAAATAATTTTTTATTGAAAGCATGTATATATACCAGTGCATAGTCAATAGGGCTAAATTTATATAATCTATTGATTGGAATAATACAGGATATACATGATCGGCAACCATATATGTATAAATTAAGGTATATACGAGAATACTGTTGTAACAATCACTGTACAAAAATCATAACCAAACACTATTATGAATCATTTTCATAAAATACAACTAGAATCTGTATAATGTATAATGGTGACTCGTATCCATCCATACTCGATAATTCAAAATGAGGCATGCAATATAATAATAGGACATTTTACCTATAAAATAAATGCTACTCAAAGCAAAATCACATTTCATATAATGAACGAAAAAATTGGGCATTGATAATTATAATCACTTCCCGCTGAACAATAAGTTAATAATTCTGAGATGAATCAAGGAACAAACTTTGCCGAAATGGCAGACCTATCGGGCAGAGAAATCATTAGAAGAAAGCTATTTCTATGCTTCATACGCCTGCCTTTCTAATACAACTAAAATTCTATTTTTAGCACACTGGTAGAAACATGCAGCTTGCAGTAAACAAATGAGTAAGACATGTTGACCAAGAATACAAATTTTGATTATCTTCTCTTAGCCGCTTAAGGTTAAATCACAAAGTTCTATAAGGGAGTAGAGATATGAGTTGATTGGTTTCTTGTAATTCAAAGTTTCACTATGCAGCTACACCACAATGAGAATACTTTGATTTCATTGGCTGATTTCAGATAGCGCTGCATTCTTATGATAGCCCGAGTTAGTGAGTGATCTCGCTACCTGTAAATGGATCTCTGTGTTTATTTCCATACATATCGCTGTATTTCACTGGTAACTAATCAATGAGTGAATTTTCATTTAGGTAGGTATATTAAAGCCAAAATATTTAGGAATTCTATCACAAAGAAAGATATAATAAAAGATATAAATTTAAGTGGTCAATAGTGACACTCGACTATCAATGTGTTGACAGAAACTATATAGAATATGTAAGGAAAGCTATGAAAGAAAATCTACTGGAGGAGAACTGTCTTTTTTGTCTTAAATCTGTTACCATGGTGATTTCAGAAAATTCAGAAAATCGATATAGTTGAAGTGTAATAAAAAAATGAGTTATAAAGATGTACACAGATTATAGGAATGAATCTACCGTTAATAATTGTAATGTTGACACAAACTACAATCAACCAACTATTTGAAAGACGAAAATATATTTGATAAGGATAATCTTGCAAACCATTCATTATAACAAACTTAACTAGAAGACGATGTATCTATGTACCTAATCGAACAAAAAGTATTCAATAAAATCAATATTAAAATTAGATCAATAATAATCATTGATTTTCAGAGTGATTGCTTTCAGATTCAGTTTTCACACGATTTTCCGTCATTTCTGTTTTAATAAATGAGTAATAACTGTCCTTATCCTTCCTTAAATAAACATATTTTAATTGTTCCATTCTTGAAAAACTCTGAACTCTTTCTTAATAATAACAATAGGTAATAACTAATGTCTCATGTAAATAAATCAATCAATCAATCGATAATAGAATAATAGAATTTATACAATGTTCTTAATAAAATAGCTATAATATACGAAAGGCAGGATTATAAAAGTGCATACAAATTATCCTAAAGTGCAAATTGCTAAGTATCACGCAATTATTGGTGGTGTGCCACTCAAACAAAGCTATATATAGTCTTCGTTTATCGAGAAAGAGAGAGAGAGAGAAAGAAAGAGAGAGAGAAAGAGAGACAGAGAGACAGAGAGAGAAAGAAAGAGAGAGAGAAAAAGAGAGAGAGAGAAAGAAAGAGAGAGAGAAAGAGAGAGAGAGAGAAAGAAAGAGAGATAAGAAACATGGATTCGACAACGAATTATTTGAAACAATGAGAATTTCCAGTAAATTTTGAAATTGCGAAGCGCAACCGCCTTGTGGTAGATAACCTTTACTAAATAATCTAAATGTTGTTGGAATAATCGGCTTCTGTCACAGATTTGCGGCACACGATACACTTGGCGATTCGGTCCAGGATGTTCATGTTGGATTTATACATTGATCCGATGGGCTTCACGAATTGGCTTTTAGGGGTGTTCACTGTCAGCCAATAGGATTTCAAATCTTGCCAATGTCCGCAGTTTCCGTCTTGATTGTTGCATTCGATGAATGGCAAAGAGCGATACTGCTGCAGACAGCTACCCGGAGAGGAAAGCGGCTGGACACCGGCCGATCGTCCAGCGTGAATCACCTAAATGATATGTTGAATTAATTACAAAATACAAAGAGATAAGTGAATATGTTGCTACTTGGAAGTTGCTACTGGAAGTAGTAATGTTAAAATTGTTTTTTTAAATTAATTAAATGAATGAATGAAATTGGCAGCTACTATATAACTAACCATTGGAAAGCTGTATCCTTGCCACAGCCTCTGCCAACCATCTGGACAGCGTATTTTCCCACTGGACATGTCACTCTCTTGCGGGTGCATCGTGAATATGTGTGAAGGAGATTGACACACGGAGCAGCGGGAGATGTGGTTCTGCATGCTGCTGGCACTCTGTGGCATCATCAGATACGACTGCCGTGTATTCGACAGCCAATAGGAACGGCCATTTCGTTTATTGCCATGGCAAGCTCCCTTATTTTCACGAAAGCAAGTCATAAAAGGCATCGTAGAAAATCGCCGCACGCAAGATCCAATGGTTCCTATTGAGATTCATTTTTTATAGAATGACGTTTCCATTTTTCTCATTAACTGAATGTTTAAATGAATATTTACCGAGATCCATGGTTATCGAATCAGAGTCACCCTGTATGCCGTACAGACTGTATCCCGTGTATTGTCGCTTGGTTCCCTCTGGACAATCGGGTGGAATATTATCTTGAGAATGCTTGGCGAATAAAATGCCACTATCACCTCCCCCGACCAATCCACCGTCTCCTTCAGGTCCTTGACTACCCTCTGGGCCGATATTACCTTTTAGTCCTCTTTCTCCCGGTATGCCTAAATATAATTAGGAGATATACAGCTGCTCATAATATCGTCTTCAATCAAAGTAAACAAAACATTCGATTTCATTTTTATACATAATTACAAAGGTTTTAACCACGTACCTCGAATGCCCGGTTCACCTTTGTCGCCAGTTGGGTTTTGTAAACTTGATGGATAACCTTTGCGACCCATGTTGCCTCTTTCACCTCGCTTACCTGGTCGTCCTGGTAGACCGGATAAGCCTTTATAGCCATCCAAACCTCTCCTTCCTGGATCCCCTCTATTACCACGATCTCCTGGAGTCCCTCTTCCAGGTAATCCTTTGTAACCAATAGGCCCTACTGCACCATACACCCCTAAATTGAAAAATCGACATAAAATATTAAAATATGGCTGCCATTCAAATTGACGAAACAAAACTATATTCATCATTTTGCTTACCAGTTAAACCTTTGTACCCTTTGTAACCTTGAGTACCATTCAATCCTCCAGAGCCTTGAATGCCACGATCCCCAGAGAGTCCTTTAATTCCAGCATATCCAACATCCCCTAAATATCCTCGGCTCCCAGTTTCTCCTTGAAAACCTTTACTACCCTTAAATGAACTGAAGCCTTTTAAGCCTTTTCTACCTTGCAAACCAGGACTGCCTTTAATGCCTTTTTCAGTGGGTGGGTTGGGTTTGCCTGGTCGACCTTGTGGACCTCGATCACCTAAAATATAGGATGAGTTGAATTGATAACATTTATAGTTGTAATGAATTTGTGATTAACTCGGATGCTGATTGTACCTGATTCGCCTTTTATTCCATTAAAGCCGGGTTCACCGATAGATCCCGGAACACCAACCACATCAACACCAATAAACCCTTTAAATCCCTTATCACCACGTTTACCTGTGAAATAGAGAGAAATTGATGACACTATTAGCATAAAAACATTGAATACATTTTTCTTTTAGAATCAATTCTGGTCTCTCTGATACAGTTTACCAAAAGAGTCTACATACGGGATTAAAACGGGTGAATATGTCAACGAGAAATTCCTATATTTCGTATAGTTTGAATAGAGATTCTGTCACAAACCTGTATCTCCTCTCTCTCCAGGTAAACCCGGTTGTCCTGATTGTCCCTCTTCTCCCTTAATACCACTAACACCAGTTTCACGACCACAAAATCCAGATAACCCTTCAACTCCCTTCATACCTTTTTGACCTCTTCGACCAGGGAAAGCATCTTTTCCATTCTTACCGGCAAAACCTTTTGTACCTTTTCTACCACTCATTCCCATGTTTCCATTCTCTCCGTAATCACCTGGAATACCTCGACTACCCTTAAATCCGGGGTACCCAATTTCACCTTTGTTACCCTCTGCTCCCTTCATTCCAAAATCACCTAAAGAGGTAGTAAATATGTAGCTATTAATTTGGAGTCCTTTGAATCATTTTCAAATAATTAATAACTCTTACCTTGCGCTCCCTTAAAACCCCTTTCTCCTCTTGACCCACTTCGACCCACAGTTCCTTCTACACCAGGATCACCGGGTAAACCTTTGTAAGCAAATGAAATATTTCCAGATTTTCCCTTATCGCCTTTCATTCCTTCCGCACCCATTACGCCAGGATAGCCACGAACACCTTTTCCTCCTCTGGGTCCACGATCGCCATCAACAGCATCTTGACCGGGAAACCCAAGATCACCCCTATTTCCCTAAATAATAATTAACCCTAATGAAGCTTATAAAGAAGATAAACCATAAGAGTTAACTGAATTTGAATTAATCCGATTGTTTTACCTTCTCTGCTAGTCTGGCGGCCAATCCTCTATTACCTTTGAGGCCCTGCATTCCCGACTGCCCCGGGTCACCCTTTCTTCCAATTAGGCCGCGAAGCCCGAATTCTCCTTTACTTCCTTGTATTTCATCACCTGTATCTCCTATAGATCCTTTCTTGCCATTTTTACCGAACATGCCGTGTAATCCTTTCTCTCCTTTGAATCCCTTTCTTCCTGGAATTCCCTTGATTCCCCGTTCAGTAGTTGCTGCATCTCCCGAGATACCTTGGCTCCCTTTATCTCCCTGGTATCCTCGTTTTCCATCCGCTCCTGTGAGTTTGAAAAAAATACTACCAGAAGTTCTTATTTATGGAAGAAAATTCCATTTAATGATATAAAAAGGGGTGGAAAATTGCTGTTAGATTTTACCTTTAGGACCACTACGTCCTATTTGTCCAACGTCTCCATTTGACCCTCTGATTCCATCAACTCCTCTACTACCATTTATTCCCTGACTACCAATAAATCCAGTTTCACCATTTGGTCCTCGCAAACCATCCAATCCCTTAATACCTTAACCAAATCATAATAATCATTATATGACAATTAAAAAGGATGACAAAATGGTTAACTGTGTGATATTCATAATTGATCTAAATTACCTTTTGGTCCCATTTGGCCTTCAGAGCCAGATTTTCCTCGATTGCCTTTCTGAGCCCTTATTCCCATTTCTCCTGGAAATCCCTTAATTCCTTTTTTGCCCCAATAACCTGATTTTCCATTTTTCATGCATCTGCCGGGGATTCCATTCAAACCTCGATCTCCAACGTCTCCTAGAAACAGAAAGTTAATCAGCCATGAAGTCTATTAATGAAAAATTTTAATGTAAAGAAGGTTTAAAAATAATCGATTATAATTTTTGTGCTTCAGTCAGTTTTGTTTTTCTCATTTCTGAACAAATAAGCAGAAGTCATAGAGATAGGACTGTTAATAAAACGTATCGAGAATAGGACTGTTAAGTGACCCTCCAATTCTATGGAAATTTAGACTTCCCTTGGATACTACATAATCTCTGTATGCTCTTCGTATCCAGGGAAGTCATTTTCCATAGAATTAGAGGGTCACTTAACAATCCTATTGAAATGAGAAATTCCCTTATCGGTAAGCTTTATAACTCTCATATCGATTGATTATTTCTTACATCCATCGATATCAGAATGAGGCCCAGAAGCGCGCATGAATACCATAGAGCTTCTAATTAAAGCATTTTTCATTCATCAATTTACAATCCAAATTAAAATGTTGTCCTGTTAATAAGGTTGATTGATCGATAAGTTGAGATAAGAGTGCACCAGAATTGTATGTACGTCCTATAGGGATTGAAAGTGATTTCTATCGATAAATGCCTACACAGATCGTGGGTGCATAGCGCTGATAGGTAATGATGATATGATCCGTACTATCTGATTCATATCTTTACAAGAGACACCACACTCCACATCATGTCATCCTCATGGAATTTATTCTATGAGGAATCCATCCAACCCTTTTAGATTGCATGTTAATAATTAGCTATTTCATATTGTTAACTTTGTTGTCTAATGTAATAATAATAAGAAGAAATACTCTTACCGGAAACTCCATCCAGTCCTCTATCTCCTGTAAGTCCTCGTGGTGCATAGCTGGATGGATAACCTTTGAGACCTTTGGGTCCGATTGAACCTGTGTCACCCTGAGGTCCGGTATCACCATATTGACCAACATTTCCTTCATTATAAATAGACCGTATTACTACATGATAGGAGACAACTCGTTATAAATTAACAGAGAGTAGCATCGTAAGACCTAACTAACTAACTAACCTCTAAGACCTTTGAATCCCTTTTCTCCAAATGCTCCTTTAAATCCAATATCGCCTTTACTTCCTCTAAAACCTGGAAGACCTTTATCACCCTTACGACCTTTAACTTGATTTCCATCCAACCCTGCATCGCCTTTCAAACCTATCATGAGGAATGCAAGTCAATTTAAGGTAGAGAATGAAATAATTACGTAAGAATGCATCATCATTCTTCGAAAATAAACTCACCCTTTTTGCCATATCTTCCTTGAAAACCGACAGGACCACGAAGCCCAACATTACCAGAATCGCCCTTTGCCCCATTGATTCCGTCTAAACCTGGTGCACCTTCGACACCTAGTGATCAATAATTTCGAAATTATATTATTGTAGAGATAGCTGTACAGTATATTCTAAAGATTTCTTTGCTAGCCTATTAAGTATAGAAATAGATGAGCAAAGAGTATCGAGATATCCATGATGTGATTCTCTACTCTGTTTCACAGATATTTGAGTTAAATAATAATATCCATGATGACTCCTTACCTTTATTTCCTCGATCACCCGTGAATCCAACCAAACCGATATTACCATTTTCTCCTCTTGGACCTCTACTACCAGAAAATCCAATTCGTCCTTTAAATAGAAGAAAACAATTCTTAGAATAAATTAGGCAATTTTTAATTTAAAAAAAAATTATCATCACAGTAATTATACCTTTGTCACCAGAAAATCCTTGAGCTCCTGAAAACCCAAGATCACCATTTTTTCCCTTATCTCCAATCTGACCGGAGTCTCCTAAATTCGATGAAAGAAGAATCTTTAAATTTGTTAGTCTAAAACAATTGCTTTAATTAATTTCATAATCTAATAGCTGTACCTAGATTTGTTGGCAATGAAGAGTTATCACACCTTGCTGAAAGTCCTTTATAACCTTTATCTCCCGGTAAACCATAGCTGCCTTGGATTCCCAGAATTCCTTTTTTACCTTTGACACTCACTCCATCTCGACCAGCGTTACCAGTTTGTCCTCGTAATCCAAACGGCCCCACTTGACCGAAATCCCCATTGTCCCCCATTCTTCCCTGAAACCAAATATGATTAACATATTATTGAAAGATATACACTTCACTGTCAGATATTATTAAGTGACGACATTTCTCGAGGAATACCTTTGGGCCTTTAATTCCTGCGAATCCAGGGAGCCCATTATCTCCTGGGAATCCTTTTTCACCTCTCTGACCCTTTAAGCCCATTCTTCCGTCTTGACCCCTGTCTCCTTTATACACTGAAATTTCAATTTGAAGTTAAAAGTTTTAAGAATGCATTTTAAGAATAATTGTTTAGTCAAACTCACCTCTGAAAGTTATGAATCTTTTGTAGCCCATATAGCCTTTGTCACCCTGTTCTCCTTTCCTGCCCGGAAATCCTCGCTGACCCTGAAATTAAAATTGCAAGAAATGAACTCATTCCATTCAATCAAATCTACTAGAAAATATAATCCTGCATAAGTCTATATATATATCCATTTATTTACCTCGACACCTGCACGTCCTTTGAAACCATCCATACCTTTGAAACCAGGAAACCCGGTGTCACCCGGATTACCATCTAACCCATTTCTACCTCTTCGACCAGGTTCTCCAGGGTCTCCACGGAAACCACGAAAGCCATCTTCTCCTCTACCGCAGTTGGGACAAATTGCGTTTGTGTATCCTATATGAATGAGTAAATATTGGTGGACATTCAGATGAATTCAGTGTATCACGAGAGTTTTTATAAATAACTAACTCACCTTTTTCTCCTTTCGCTCCTTTAAATCCGACGCCTCCATTCCCTCCTGCATCACCAGGATCCCCAGAAAAACCGGGTGATCCAACTATACCTTCAGTACCATCACCTGAAAAGCCTTTTAGGCCCAAAAGTCCTTTATTTCCTTTAATACCCTTAGATCCGGACAAACCCGTGCTTCCAACATCACCTCGAGAACCAGCTGGTGCAAAAGTAGGCATCTGACCAGGATAACCTTTTAATCCCTTTATACCAGAATCGCCCCGGTAACCCTTATCTCCTCGTACTCCTGATACACCTAATTAATTGAAGATTTTAAAAACGATGATGAGTTAACTTCCAAGATGGAATATACATAGTATGATGTAGTTATATCCTACCCCATCTTCCTTTGGTTCCTCTGTCACCTCTAAAACCTTCAAGACAAAATGAACCAAAGGGACCTCTCTCACCCTTGAAACCTTTCAGTCCAACATCACCGGGTAAGCCAAATTCCCCAGTAAATCCTTTCATGCCATTTTCTCCTATAACTCCTTGAGGACCTTTAACTCCAATCATTCCTTTAACTCCAACACATGTATTCTAAATTGTATATTTTTTACAACATGTTTCTTATAAGATAGTTTCAATGCTTTAAATGTCTTCTAAAGCAAAATCTTTTAAAAAATAATTACAGCAGGAGGACCCTTCCTTCCGCGTTTACCGCGTGGACCATCTGTTCCAGGTCCACCGCGTTCACCTTCAGGACCATAATTTCCTTTTCGACCGTTTGGACCATCAGCTCCTGAATCGCCCTGTTTAAAATGGAACAAAGAAAAAGCTCATTGATTCAATTATTAAAAGTGAAGACCAAGAACTCTGCCTTGTGGTATTCAAACAATCCCTAGCAATTCTTTCAAGCCAAGCCATTATTAAAAGTCCATAGCATTCTCACCTCATAACCTGGTTCTCCTGGCTTTCCCCGCTCTCCAGAATCCCCCTAGAAAAGAAATAAAATATTTATTAAATGAACTCAGTATAAAGAAAATTCGATGCTTACAAAAAATGTTTCAAATGAATAATTTCATAAAATCACCCTTGGACCTTCATAACCTGCAATTCCTTTCTTCCCCGGGTCTCCAATTGGCCCATCACTTCCCTAAAATAATTAATGAAGTCGTACATTGTTTAGGATACCTCCCGATTGGGTTGCAAGGAACCACTCAAAAATCTTTACATATAGACATCGAAGAATCAAGCCTACAGCAGACTCTGGTATGTGGTATAGAAACTCAGATTTACCACATTATGTTCCTACTTACATGAAACATCGATTCATCCTTATGTGATTCACGACATTGATCATTCTGTCATGATTCAAGAATCAATATGAAATACTTTTTTACAATAATTAATTGCTCAATAAATCTTCCGCCTCCACAAACTGCGTGTAATGAAACATTTTGTCCGGATAGATTCCCATCTCACTAATCCCCACAAACAGCTGACTATATATCCACACACGGCGGCAAATTCTCTCTCTCTCTCTCTCTCTCCCTCTCTCTCTTTCTCTCTCTTGATAAAGACTATGTATAGAGAACTTTTTACAAAAAAAGAATTATGTGTTTGAAAGTGACTGCATGAGTGATGACCCAGAATTGTGATAGCTACATGGGCAAGTTCACTAACAAACAACATACTGTATTAATAAAAGTTCAACTATGCAATTCATAATTTAAATTTAAAAGCAGCTGCAATCAGATGTAGATTTTATCAACCATATAACTCTTAGATTGGATGATAGGGTCCAGTATAATTTTTGCCAAACATAAAATAAATAGCAAAGTAATAAACAATATTAAATCAGGTATAGAACAATAAAAATCTATAACTTAAAAGAGGGTGTTTTGTGCCAGACCGGTTTCGTTTAATTATACTTCTT
>JAYMFX010097328.1:0-13177 GCA_036784945.1 Monocelis spectator | reverse complement strand
TTAAAATATTAAGCATACAAAGTTACATTTGTACGTACGAATGTGTCGTTCTTTAATTTATGAATTGGCCCTAAGTTGACCTAGCTTAAAGTGTTATTTGTTTAAATTGTCGAATAATGTTTATCAAATTCAAATTTCTCAAAAATGCTCTTGATAAGGCTTATTCAACTGATTGTTATTCTTAGCATTTTCAGAAACACTGCCGCTGAAGGTGTTACTTTGGTAGTAGCTGGATTAACAGCTATAGCTACAAGCATATACTTTGCATCAATACCATATTTTGAATGTAAATTTAAAGAATGCTGTTCTCCAAAATCCTATTGGATGCCAAATAATTACAGTGGTATGTATTATTGAAAAATGATGCATAAGTTTCAGAGAAAATAATTTCATTTAAAACAGTAATGTTAGATTCCATAAATAGATTCTATTTACTACATCACAAATTTTTTAACAATTAGGAAATATGCTCACTACAAAGGTTTGTTTTGTTCATTACTGTGCTCCTATCATCTAAATATTGTCCAAGTTGATAAAATTATTATGTTAACTGAATAACTGTCATTTTAACCAAATAAATCAATCCATATTGTAAATGTATATAGGTAGTGCACTAAAAATTAAAAATATTAAACCATATTGTCATTGACAAATATGGTTTACCTATTTGTAACTTCAAGTAGTAAAAAACTTGACATAAATCTTTAAATCTGATTGGTTAATCTCATTACTAAACACCTAAGCAAACAAATAAAAACATGAAGTTACACACAGACCAACTTGTGAATAGACATCAAGTTATGAAGTCAGATTTTTCATCAACCTTTATCTTGATGTTTAGGTTACCCAATCTTCCATTTTTTATGCCTCTGACCAACTAATCATTTAAAATTCAATATAGATACAGTCAGATCTGTTTATCTGAATCTCTTGCTATCCATAAGAAAATGTTTAACAATAAGTATACAGCACATGAAATACTAAAGTATTAGTAATTACTACAATTTTTTAATAAATTTGTATAGAACTAAATTATAACAGTTTCTACCTCTAGAAACAGCAGACATTTTTAGAAATGTCTGAAGTTGAAAATTTAAGAAGCTTGAAAGTTAGTTCCTTAAGCATTTCAAGCTCTTACTTTAAATTAGTAATCTACTTATACTTAATATTTTACATTTTAAATCAGTATTAACTGAATTATTATGTTTCAGGCTTGAAAATGGACTTACAGAAAAAACTTCATGGACAACATCTTGTATCTGTTGATGTGGTTAAAATTTTAAAGGTGAGTAAACTTTAGTTTTGGCAGGTAAGGAATTGAGAAAACTTATGCTGATTAAAACCATTAAAATACAATAAATATTGTCTTTAAATGTCTAAAATTAAAATATTTCAATTTTTAGGCTCATATTGAGAATGCTAATCCTAGCAAAGCGTTAGTATTGTCTTTTCATGGCTGGACAGGTACAGGTAAGAATTATGTTAGCAAATTAATTGCGGATCGACTGTTCAGATTAGGCATTCGAAGCAAATTTGTTCACCAATTCATCGCCACGCATGATTTTCCTCACCAGAGTAAAGTTGATATTTATAAAGTGAGCTTTTTTAATGAGTTTAAGTTAAAAATGGCTATATTTGTTTTTTAATATTGTATTGGTGTGCTATACAGTTGAATGTTTTTATAGGAAGAGATTCGAGAGAAAATAAAAAATGCTTTAAAAGCTTGTCCCCACTCACTTTTCATTTTTGATGAAATGGACAAAATGCCTCTTGGACTGATTGATGTATTGAAGCCTTACTTAGATTTTCATCAGCATATCAACCAGGTTGTTTATAGAAAAGCCATATTCATCTTTCTTAGGTGAGATTTTCAATTATTCTTGATTGACTTTTTGTGAAATTATTGAAGTATTGTATGCATTTGTGTATTTTAGCAACACCGGGGGTGATCCCATTAATCATTATGTTCATAATCATTGGTTGCAAGGAAAGAAGCGCAATGATATCACTTTATTTGATATAGAAAGAAGTTTATCATCGACTATTTACAAATCAGAAGGTGAGTTATCTTCGTATTCATAAAAGAGTTTTCTACTTTTAATATTTATATGAGTTGATTGAATAAGGCTATTTACTCACTCAAAGATGAGCGGAATGAGATGATATTAACTTGTCTAATCATGCTACTTCGTTTCCTATCATAGAGTTTTATCAGCTGAAATTTCTATTACCTAATTATTAGAAACATGAATTCAATATTTTTATTTGACGGTCGTTAATCTAAATAGCCCCTAATTTGTTTTGTATCTAATATATTGTATTTTACATAATGACAACTATAAAAAATATAAAAGTGTCATTGGTTTCTCTATTACTCAGATCAAATTCCTTATAATTCTATTTTAGCATTTCTGAAAGCAGTAGCTATGATTTTGCTTTATTGTTTACCTCTAAACAGTTCCAATATCACAGTGTACTTTATTTGATTGTTAAGAATTTTGACAAATACAAACGTCTGTATGAGACGATCAGCATTGAAGAATTTAATGTTAGAGATCCAATATGCTTCTATTAGCTTTGATTGTTTCAAATAATACATTTCAATAAGATGTTTATCACAATAAATTATTCAGGATGTCTAAAACTATTAATTATATTAGCTTCAGATATTATATGTCATGTGAAAATCAATTTTATTAACTATGTAATTCTTCTGAATATTGCAGACAGCGGCCTATGGCATAGTGAGCTAATTTCTAAACAACTGATCTCGGTGTTTGTCCCCTTTCTGCCTCTCGAACTAGAGCACGTGAAAGCATGCATTCACGATGACTTATTGTCAAAGGGCTATCCCATTCTAGAAGACAAGGTCGAAAAGGTGGCTAGTTTGCTGCAATATTTTCCTGAAGGTAGTCGTCAATTTTCCGTATCAGGTTGTAAAAGAGTTTCACAGAAAGTGGACTATGTTTACTCAGATTTTGATTAATCAGAATTTACTCTCATTCTAACATATCAATCATGCCTTTTGGATTGATTACTATTTTGTTAAATCTTGGACCATTGTTAAGTATTAGAATTTTGGATATCTTTTATTTTGCATTGGGATTAAGGTGTTTTACTTTTATTGGAAAGAAGTCTCAGATTACTTTTTGTGATGTTCAAAACTTAATTTCGCAGATAAACAGAGTTATGCTGAAACAAAAAACTTTTTCATTTTAACAAAACATTTCATTGCACGTCATATTTTCCCCATCAATAACATATTGTAATTATATGTACGTATCTAACATTTTATATTTATATATTCTCAGCATTTAGAGCTCAATTTTAAGATTGATTTTAAGGAAAAATCAATCCTAATGGGAAAAATGTTGAAAATTTATATTTATCCTAACAGTAATAGTGTTATTTCAATTAATATTTTTGTTTAAGATAATTCATTTATTCTATAGCTATGTACTGTAAATACATGTTTATAATACACACTTTGTCAATACATGTTTTGAAATTCTGTTTTCTTTAAAATATTTCATTAAATAGATTTGTTTGATAAATTATGATGGGATTTTGTATAGTGGTACGTATAATAGTTTGCAATTTTTCTAATATCGACTATTTTTGAAAAGGTCCAAATTTAAGTAAATTCCTAACTACATAGTATGGTCATTCAATTCTAGAAAAACCAATTAAATTGATTTAGAGAAAAATAGACACATTTTCATCATAAACCTGTCCATCACTAATTTAAACTTACTCTTTCTGCTTTTATTCATTTTTCAACTTAAAAATTAAAATTTAGTATAATAGTGATTAAATATAAAGATGTTCTATGATTTGTAGACCTCATATGCATTAAACAATTTCTTGAACTATCACAATTTTATAATTTGTAATAAAAATAGTGGAAAATTATATTTTATTGAGGCAGTCTATATGTATTATAATAAAAAATTGAGATATTATTTTTTTATTTCTCTGTGTTTTCTAAAACTTTGTCTACAACCATGTTGCTTCCCATTTTCAAAAATATTCATTTATTATTGTAACTAAATTTTCCAATTTTATCTTATCATTGACCTATCAAACTATTGGTATTCCATATCTTACCTCTATGGCAAATGTAAGGTTGTCCCCTGGAAAATTAACGTTTACTTGTAATACCTACCTAATACTTTAATAAATTTGAATCTGTTCAAATTGACCACAATAAACTTTTCCATTACATTTTAGAGCATGTCGAAAAGTATTCAAGTGTTACAGTTGTACAAAGAATTGTTATCAACAGCGTCAAAATTCACAGATTACAATTTCCGTTCTTATTTTGTGCGGAGAATTAAACAGTCTTTTCATGGAAATCGAACTCTCAGTGATCCATCAAAAATTGACTCTTTTGTTTCGGAAGCCCAGGTGAATTTGGAAATTTTAAAAAGACAGACAATGTTAGATAATCTTTATAAGCATGAAAAATTAGTAATTGAAAAATGAATTTTATCACGCTTCTTTCAAACAATCTTTCTTATCTGTATAAAGGTTAGAAATTCATTAATTTTTGTATTTAGATTTGAAATCATGCCTTTGCAATTTTTATTGTGTGTATTAATATGTATATGCATTAGTTAATAAATTATAGTACATAGACTTACGTTTTTAAAGTGGGAATAAACTATATATTTTGTTCTAAACACTAAGTAAAACCTTGTTCAAAGTTTGTCATAAGCACAAAAAGCTAATGTTTTGAAATAGAAGTATATGTTGCTTATTTCCTATTATTCCTTAACTTTTACTTTTTGATTTTTAATGATTTCAACTGTTTATAATCCTTATAATTCTAATCATTTATTCCTATTTATATTTTATATACAGGAAATAAAGCGATTTTATTATTATTAATTTTAAAACAAAAATTGTGTCTACTAATGATCTTTTGCTATATTTTGAAATGCTTTTCAGCTTAGAGTATATTACTTTAGTCAAAGTATAAATTAATCAGTATTCTTTCGCTTTAATATGTTGTTTTATTGATTAGATGGATTTAAATATATTTTTTTCATTTAACTTTTGCGTTGTGTTACTTTAAACATGAAAACTTTTACTCTCCACCGTCCGAAACTTTTAAACGTGCTATCATCTTATGCAAATCATGTTAGATATGCACGCTCAAAACCATGGATTCCAAAATTTAGACTATTGAGAAATCTTCAACCATATGTTCCTCCAATGAATATTTCTGAATTACAGGAGACATTTAAAAATAAAACACCAGATGAAATCAGGCTTAGCTTTAAAAGATTAGGTTTTTTGCCTCATATGAATTTTCGTGATAGACCAATTAACATGCAATCAACAGGTAAATTAGAAGTTATGTAAATCATTCACATATGCTTTTTTGTTTTTATTATATTTTTGATGTATAAATTAGCATAAAAACAATTTGATCACATTTTTAATTTTTTAAAGGCAAATTTTCCGAAATTCAAATTTTCACCAAGTTACTTTATTTACTGGATAGGATATACCAATTAAGTCAACATTATTTGGCAATTAAAATAGGCTGTGTATGTTCTGTGTGGTAAATTATATCTAACTAAAATCAATTGAAGGTAACACACAGGTGAACTCTACAAGTTCACATGTTCTGTTCCCCCTGACCAGTGACCTTAGATTAGTCCTGATATGTCAATTTGTAATTAACTATATGGAAAAATTATTAAATATTGTGCATGCATTATAATGCTTTACTATAGATAATATATGAATTAGTTGAAATCTCCAGAGGGGATTAGCTAAGAGACTACAATGCTCATTTATAGAGTTAAGAATCAAATGTGTAATAGTATATATAGATTATCTAAGTACAAGTTCACCCTGATTTATGCGTAACATCTTTCCACAAAGATGTTACGCATTTAACTTTAGAACATGAAAAACTTGAATAGTTTAATCCTATAAATTGGTAAAACCTGTCCTAACTTAAACACTTTATACTGGAATTATTAGAATATTTTAAAATAAAAGATATCCAGTAGTATGTCTTCTGTGTATAACAGTTGTTAGGTAAAACAATTTACTATTTTAAGCATTTAGGCATAAATTTGGTTCTGACACTATAATATAAAATTGTGCCTAAAATAACTTAATTGTATTTTTCTAAATATATAATGACAATTTTCATTTGTAGTAAATTTAAGGCAATTTGCTTGGACTAAAGATATTTTAATGCAATGGTTTTCATGAAATAAAGGTTACTATTTTTATTTGTTTTGCTGTTTTATTTCAGGTATGATTATTGAATCATACAAACCCTTGGATGAACATAATACTTGGAAAGATTCTGTTCAGGTAAATAAATTAACTAACATTTAAGTTAAGAATTTTAGCTACAGCTTAGATATGTAAACTTATAAATGAATATCTAACTGAATATCATTTGTCAAAATCTCCTTACTTCACATATTAGTTTCCAACAATTTGCATGTTAGAAAAGTTAAAAGCTAACAGATATTTTGTTTAGATATTTACAAGTATGCACATAAGTGTTATTGATTTAAAGCACTAAATTGGCATAGGAAAATGTTGTGTAATTATGTTTTAGCCATTTATGACTTCTAATTGTTGATTTATTTCATTTTAGCCATTAAAGAAGAAACTCAATGTAGTTGATAATGTTAAAAATAAACGAGAAATTCGAAAAATTAAAGGTTATGTTCCGGAATTCGATACAGCCTCTTTCGGTGAACAAGCAGAACAAATTTATGTTGATGCACACCGTCTCTTAATGAAGTAAGCTAGGACAATCAGTCTTAATTGTTATGTTTTTACTTGAGTAATTTTCGTACATATATGTATTATATTTCTATGCATTGAATTTTAGTTATCAGAATAATGAAGACGAAATGTTGGCGCTTGTCACTGAAAAGGCATTTTACGTAAGGAAGTTGACACATTACAATATATGAACTGATGTTCTGTTTTATCAAAATCTATAGTATTATGTTTAAATTGTGCATGTAGGAGAAATGTTGTTTATAATAAATTTGAATAAAACATTCCACTCCATATCTCATTCAAGGAACTACACAAATAATTTTGAGAAGCAAAATACATTGCTTATATTTTTAGAAAGTGATTTGAAATTGAAATACAGAATTCGGTTTAAAATTCCTATTTATGAATAAAAAAGCCGCTTTTGGAAATTCCGTCGTAATTTTATAAAATTATGTTTTCAGGAAATGACAAATGATTTAAAATTTAAAACTTTTCGTTGGAATTTTCATGGTCCTATCGAGCCGTCACGAGTTGTGCAATCAAAGTTTATTCCCGGCCTTGTATCTTCTGATTATTATGCTCAAGTGACTGTCAGACACTTCACCCAGCAGGTAAGTCTTTCAATGCTTCTTTACCTATGGTCAGAAATAATTTTGGTATTCGACGATAATAGTAATTATTTTTACTAGATTAGGAACTTATTTCACAGATATTTAGAGACAGGTGAAGCCTTACATTTCTAGACGTCATATGACTTGTTCCAGTTTCAAGCCATTATTTATTGATACCCATTGATAAACAGATCCCATTTAAGATCGGTTATTCTTCATATTTTTCAATCTCGTTTAGATTAACATTTTAAGATTCTAACCACCTATTCAATTTCTTCTTTCACATTTTGCTACGTTCTAAATAACTGACCTCTCTGTAACCCAATAAAATGTCATATAAAAAATTGTTTTTGGCTTATTATTTATTATATAGTAGCTAACTGTTTTGCATATAAAAAGAAGATCCGATAATCCATTTTGTTTGATTGCGAATCATAAACTTATAAATTACTTAAGTCATGATATCAACATTGTATGAATTCTAAAATTAGTTTTACATTAATTATATATATTAGTCACTGGCTATCTACGACAGATTCGGAAGATTGAGCTATGGGGATGAAAATGTAGTGAAAGACGTCTTGGAATATGTTGTCTATGAACGATTTATTGTTGATCAGTATTCAAGATGGAGAATGCATGGTAAAATTGTCGGTGACGCTTTCAAAATACCCCACTATAGAAGAACTGTAAAAATACCTGAAGAACAAAAAATTGAATAAATATTATGTAATGAGTTTATTGATACCTTTAACTTACTGTTTTTGTTATTTGCATGAATGTAATAAATTTCTGTGAAACGAATTATTTTTTTGTGATGAACAAAAAATCCTGTGATTATAAATCAAGTGTGATCGATTGATGTGTTACTCGAAAATACGCTTATTAAATTAGGATTGATTTCATCGTGCGAAACAACATACTTACAAGAGCCTTTTTGGTTTAATAATTTTGCAAACCGAATTTTCAACGATGTTTTTTACTTTGATCAATTTGATTGGATGAATTTTTTTTTAAATTACACTTTTAAACAGGATTACAGTACGTCCAATCAGATCCCTCAAAAATCCCCCATTCGGGTTGCAAAATTGTTAAATCGAAAAGGCCCTAAATGTGGATTCAAGTATCTAGAATTCTTAAGTTAGTTAAACATGTGCTGTTATATATAGGAAAATAGAAGTCTTCATGCACAAACTTTTAGATGTTTGGGGTAAAACAAGAGGAGGCAGCCTTGTTTAACTCGCAGTTTAATTTCACTGATAACTTTTTCTAAAAGACTGAGGAGGTCATCGATACTAAATTAAATTGCATAGCTATCTTCTATTTTTATATCTCTCAAAAGTTTTTATCATCTGTAAGAACGTTTTCTAATGAAGCTAGCTTTCTTCACTTATGTATTAAAATATTGCATATTTGTTGATTTAGGGCTAATTCATAAATTAAAGAATGACTCTGTCGTACGTACGAAATTAAAATCAAAACAGACTTTATAATGTGAATTTGCTTCAATTATGGATTTTGAATACACTTAATTCATGATTCCTGTAAATTTATATTTTCAAAACTGTGCAATTTGTAAGAATAATTAAAATATTAAGCATACAAAAGTTACATTTGTACGTACGAATGTGTCGTTCTTTAATTTATGAATTGGCCCTTAATTTCCTTTTTATCTTTATTTTTGCCGGCTGTCGGTGGGATATAAAAAATACTTTGCACTTTGTACTTACAAATTTACAAATTATTAATAAGATTACAATAAAATTCTAAATATGAATCGTGTTATAAGAAATTATAGTAAGTAAAAGAATCTATCTGTAAATATTTGTGGCTAAATACATTTATTTATTGTTATGAATTATTATTTGTTTCTAAATTTAATTATTTTGTTTATATTATTTCTGAGTACAAGGTATATTCTAAAACATCACAATAATTTAAGGAGTGAAAAAAGTTCATAAATTGTTCATTTTGATCCATAATCAAAATAAAAAAAATCTGAGAAATCAACCAATAAGAAAACGTTTATGCATTAACCCTATTATTTTATGAAATCTCACTAGTCTGAACTGTGACCCTAAGCTGAAAACTGGTATTCATCAATTAAATACTCACATGCAATGCAATTATGTGTCTAACTAAATGAAGACATATTTTAAATTTATATTGAGTCAGTCCAGCTAACATTCTAAAAAATGGTACTAGTGATGCTTAAACTAATCACCTAAACAATAGCTAAAACAGCAGTTCATTTCATTTTTACTATGCTGAGTTAATAAAGTTTGACTCTTTTATCTTATTAATATATTACCATAAATCCTGTTAAACTAAAGTATTATATAAATCTCTTGTTAATAAACTTTTCTAAAATGTATACAGAAAATAAGGTAATGATTTAAATTCTTTTTTAGTCCATGTCAAAATAAATTATAAATTAAGGCCAAGATTTTTCTCTTCTTCAAAAGAGTTCATCAGAGTTTATAAATCACAATAATTCAATCATATCCAAGTCATTCAATTGATAAAATAATATTTTATTTTTATTGCATTTATCAAGACACTATTCATATTTATCTGGAAGCAAAGGTACTATCTATCAGTTTGTAAGTATAATAATTAAGTAGAATATCAGTTTTTATACAATTGATAAATCTTCAATTTATACAATGTTTGCTGACTTATTTAAAAGTAATTAAATGATTCAGTTAAAATAGTAACAATAAATTATTTTTCACTTTTTATACATTGTTTTTTACATTTTAGAATCTTTACTCTCCCGAGTTATTCAAAGGATTAAAGAACGAGTGACTCGATCAAATTTACAATTCAGAAAAATTGCTCAATTTTCTACAATTACTGGTGGATTGCTTAATATTCCAGAGTTAGATTTATTATCAAAATCGAAATCAAATACCTCAAAAGATGTTACTAGTCAAGAAGGGAATCCAAGTGCCTCTAATACATCTGAAAATTCTATGTTATTGCGTGTTATTCAGAACCAAATAGATGCATCGGGTAGTACTTTAAATCAAGCAATTTTATCTTATCAAATTAAACTCGACCAGTGGAAAGATACAGTAAATAACTATCTTAGTCTATTAGACACAGAACTTTTACTTGCCGGTGTGGAAACTGCAAATAGTGCTGAAGTTCATGAAAAGATTGTGGAAATTCGGTCCACTCTGAAAGAATTAGACTCATTATTGAATGAATTAGAACTAATATCTGAAAATGCAATGGATACTTTTGAGTCAACAATTAAGCTGGGAATTCTTGTTTGTGTTAAACCAGGTGATGAGCATGATGATATCAACTACACCTCCGTATGCGACAATGGTGATGCTTGTTTGCAAAGGTGTCGAGTTCTATTTGATAATTTGAAATTTAAACGTTCACAAACTATTAGCAGAATTATTGAATCTGAAGCTGAACATATAACAAATTATCCTACTCCAACTAAAGAAGATAATGATAAAATAATAGCTGATCCAACAGCGACTATTCCAACTACACAAATTTAATTTACTATATAATTTAGTACTATTCAGATAGGATTTCATTTATTTCAATTTCAAGATTTTCCAGGCTGGATATCTACACTATACTATATTTAATAAAAATATTTTTCAACTTATTCTTTTTAATTATTGAACCGATTGAACTACACACAATTTCAGATAACATCAGAATTATATGTAAACTGTGACAAGGTGTAATGCGATTACTTGGCTGATCGAGTCTCTTCTATTCTTATGCATGAGATAGATGTAACATGCGAGTAACATGTAGGTAACATTTATTTTGATTAACAGCATGTCCAGAGTTGATGCAAACAACAATGTGTGTTCATAGCCGACCCTCTTAAGCTTCGAAATAGACATAAAAAATACACTGAACATCTAGGTCGTAAATATAAACTTATTTAAAATTGATTCTGCAGTATATAGGCTATAATAGTATATTAAAAAGTTAGAGTTGATTACGCGGTTATGGATTAGGTGCTCTAATATTTTACAGATATCGTTAAACTGAACATATTTAGATCTGTACCATAGTTTCTTCCACTTTATATCTGGTTACAAACTGTTTAAGCAATTTATAGGTGAAATATTGTAATTTTCAGACATGAATTTGATTTACGTGAACTTAACTGGACACTTTGATTTCAGATGCGAGTATGAGGACTTTCTTTTCGTCTTCTTATATCAATTTGAGGATTGAGTTAGCTCAATCCAACTAACAAATTTAAAACTTATGTTTATAATAATAATACGTGTATATTTATATAACAGGATTGGGAATCGAAACATAATTTAAATAGATAGACATGTAATTATGAAAAACATTTTGTCTGAGAGATGTTACAAACTTATTAAATCGGATAAGCAAATCAATTTTATGTCCGATTGAATATAGTCTTAACTACATATATGATTTAACATCGGTATCATTTCTATCGATAGGTACTACATTTGTTTCTGGTGTTAAATTGTCAACTAAAAATGTTTTTCAAAACAAAATATGCTTTGTTTTATTGAGTTTTAGACAAAAATGTTGATAATTCCATTTTTGCGCAGATTTCAAAAATATTCACCGAAAATCCCAAGGAATATGTAATTCTTATCTATTGTTTGAAATATATTCTAATTAATAATTTTTTCTGTAGAGAAATTTACTGTCGTATTATTTCAGAATTTATTTTTTAATTTAAGTAGTTACTTTAAGGATTATTAACTATAATTTTAGAACGCATATAAAAAGAAAGTGATGTTTTGATCTCCATGGATTATCATTGAATATTTGATTTTATCCAATTTCTTAATTAAATTTGAACGCCTAGTTGTTTAACTTGTATTTTCTCTTTATTCCTTAAAATAAAAACACAAAGTTTAAAATAAATGTATTCAATATTCAATAAATTTTACAGTAAGCTATACAATAAACAATTTAAAAAAGTAAAACAATTTATATTTATTCATTCAGTGACTGGACATTATTTGAGTCTTTAGTTAAACTGCCACATATTGGACAGACCATTACATCCGTGTAGCTGCTTATGAACCGGTCTTGAACTTTATTCGGTATGATCGCTAGACTTGCTGCTGACATTTCAGTTGTTGAATCGATTGAATGATCCTTGGTTCATTTGGTTATTGCTTTGATATACTTTGTTTGTGTGACCTTGGTTTTGCTGGAAAAAAATAGAGATAAACAAACCATTATTTAGTTTCAAAATCATTTAAAAAAGACATTTCACCGTTGTTAAATTACCGATTTACCGAGCATACAGAGATTATGTAGTATCCAAGAGAAGTCAGAATTTCCATAGAATTGGAGGGTCACTTAACAGTCCTAATATTAGGTTTTTAAATATCGCTGGATTATGGCTAACACACTCCTTTTAAAATATTGGTAGAGCGCATTAACGAAGTAAAGAGTAACGAGAATATTTTCTTCCATCATCATTACTGCATGAATCTATTGATGAACCAAACAAATATAATTCCGAAATATAGTGCATTTTGCTTCTCTCTACGATTTCGTCCTTTCAAAGTTTAAATGTACAGAAATGGAATTCGGATTTGAAAAGATATAAACATTTTACCATAGAGTAATAATACCAAGAGAATAAACTCTCTAAATGAAATACAGAAACGCATATCGCTGGTTTTGTCCCACCAACGCGCACAATTTCCTATCTCCGCTATTATAAAACCATAAATTACAAATTGACGTCACTCCTGAACGCCTGGTCTGATTTTAATACTTCTTATATCTTTAGAAAGTGCTCTTTTGGTATT
>JAYMFX010097217.1:0-13180 GCA_036784945.1 Monocelis spectator | reverse complement strand
GATGTTTGAGAGTTTTCATTTTGTATTTGTTAAGCAGGTTAGGGTAATCATAGTTGTGCTCATAAGGAGATATACCTACCTTCAACCATTTTAATTACTCGTTTTTGAATACTTTCCAGCGCGTCTTCTTTCTTTCTTGTTATATTAAACCTCCACACCTGGGCACCGTATTCGAGTATACTGCGAATGCTTGTGCAATAGAAGGAAATAATTTCTTCTTTAGAAAATTTTGCTCTTATCATTGCGCGAATAAAAAATAATCTTCTGTTGGATTTTGATAAAATACCCTGAATATGTTCTTCCCACGTAAGCTTATCATTACAACAAAAGCCAAGAATTTTTGTCGTGTGGACTGGTTGAATAATCTCATTATTGATTGAAACTGGGGATCCCAAGTCTGCAATGCTTTTTTGAAACAAATTATCATTATCATTAAAAGCAGATATGAAGAACAAAATATTTATGAAACACATATGCGCTAAAACTAATGATATATTGTCAATCGTTATAGATAAGCTTCTTTTGTCATATAATAAAAGTAATATATAAATTTAATTTTCGAGTATTCATAGATATGAAGGTAATGTTGAGGCTATATGGAATCTGATAGGGCCGTATCGAAGGCAATATTAAATTTCCATAGAATTGGAGGGTCATTTTAACAGTCAATATCATAGAGTAATGATAGTGTCCCTTCGGGACACAGAGGTTTCACTGAAGCAAAATGGATGACGGCAGTCAATATTTTTAACTTTTCATATTGTACTATATGTTGTATTAAATCAAAATTACTTATTTTTGTACCTCTAAAAAATGTTGTGCATATTTTTCCGAACCTACTACTAAGTTTAGGCTACTGATTAAGTAGTAGTAGTGAGCGAGCACTATTTTTTAAATAAATAATTGAAAAGTAAAAAGTAATGGAATAATTCATTTTGAAAACAACTTTTTTGATATATTTAAGCATTCCCAGTGAAATATATTACATAACTTTGAATAATTAGAAATATATTAGAAATCAATCTCGCTGAAAAAACTAATGAGATTTCCGTTTTTTTGACAATCGTGGATCTTTGGAAAATGTAGAGACTCTAAAGATTGTATCCTAAAATAAGCTCCCAAAGTGTTCAACCATAGAGATCAGGCTTTCTTTTCGTCTTCTCTGAGAGAAAATAAATTGTCCGATCTCTATGGGTTCAACAATATTGCTTACCGAAAGGGATTATTACGATTTTGTTTTAACTTTTTGAGCGATTTGATTGGGCGAAAAATTTAAAAAATCCCTTGTTTATAGCACAATTTAGAAAAGCAAACAAAATCTACCTTTATCTAATCAGATTGCTAAAAATATAACATAGTAAAAAATCCATTTGGTGAGCAAAATGTTTAAACCGAAATAGGTTAAAAAATTTAGGATGCGGTCTTTATCGAGGCTATAACTTCCGCAGATCGATTCTTAACTACTTTTGTTGTCACAGAAACGGAGAGATACTGGTAATGTTTTGTTAGCTCATTAGAATATAAATTGTACAAATTAGAATTAGTTCGTAGTTTGTAGTTTGGTTGTCTCCCCACAAACTCGCGGTAAAATGATAAATGTACGAAATAAAACATTTCACATTATGTTTAAATGATATCTTTATTTGATTGCTTATTATTTGATGTTACTATCTTGATAATAAATTATGAAAGAACAATTATTTTCTTATTTTACTGTTTCAACTAACTAAAGTTATTCGTTAAATAGGAAAATGAGTTCGCGCCATAAAGTGAAAAAATATAATGCTAGAAATTAACGTGGCGAATACTACTGCTTTAATTCAATAAGATCACAAACTTGAATGACTTTTTAAAATCCTATTTATATGTATGTATATATTCATCTGTGAGAACATGTACTAACAATTTGAAACATTAAAATGAAACCAGTTAAAAAAAAATTGATATTACACTATTATTGGTTTAAAGGAATTATATATGTATACATATTTGTAATTCTCTACTGACTTATGATATCATTCAAATTAAAACAATTCTTAACTGCTTTTAGACAGAAACATTTAGTTCTGCTCCTAATGATTAATCTTGAATTGAACTATAATAGTATTATTGTCAATGTCATCAATCAAAATATTTTATCACTAGTAAGTTGTTAGTTCCATTCGTTTTTATAGTTTTAGTACATAATTAAATATACAGTTTTTAATAGATTAAAATCAGATTACTAATATGCTTTTGTCAGTGTATACTCATGGTTATATGGTTAATAAAAATTTATAAGATTATTTATTTCCAGTGTTACAAATAAAAATAGAAAGCACACTGCAAATAAGACAACTATTTATGGTGGTACCACAAACTTACCAAACAGACAAGTTATGCAATGATTTATATGAATATTGAGCCTTCTAGGTACCTATTTTCCATTTGCCTAGATACGAATCAGCATATCTACACTACAAATTAAAAATGTTAACACTTTGATTGGTTAATCTCATAACTCATAACCATATTGAAAAGTGTAATATAGTTAGGTCAGTCATGTTACAGCAATTTATTTGCTGTGTAGCCAAGTAAATAATCATCAATATAAATCTTTTAATATTATGAGTATTTAGAACTCCATAACTTCTGCAAGATTGTCAAAATTTAATCTAATAACTTCATAATTCAGTTAACATGGCCTGTTGGAACATATTTGCCTGGGACCCAATTCAATGACTAATCATTAATTGTTTTATTCACAATTTTAAATTCCCTTTAAAATTTTGCACTCCCTAAAAATAAAATTGTGGCAGTCATGGTTACATCTAATCAATAATTATTTTAACCATGATCTTGATCCTATTTCATATTTGTAATAATGGTGCAGGTGTTAAATGCTTAGCCCTAACTTTAATATTCATTGTGAATTGTTGTTTAAATAAATTTTTAGTAGCTCATTTAGTATGCCTGCCTCTCATTCAAGGTAGGCTCACAAAAGGCAAAATGTTTCTATTTGTTTGTCAAGCTACTGAGTGCCCTGCAAAAATAATGCAGGTGTTAAATGTTTAGACCAAGGACAAATGGATTAAGCTTTGAATTTATAGATACTAGATATTGTGATTAAATCCAGTAAGAATATTTAAGCATAACATGTTTATTTTATTTCAATATATTCTTGAAATTTCCAATTACACTAATGATGTAAAGGTAAAGGTAGTAAAAACTTAAATTAAAAAATTGATTAAGCCTTACTTAGGGAAATAGCCTGTTTGATATTGATGACTCTAAGATGAAGAAAGAGTATGTCATCTAATATAGAATCAATAAGCATCATGTCTTACCTTTAAACATACATGATGATAAAATGCAAGTTTCTTATAGATAAATAAATAATTAATATGAAAATGCTTAAGATTCATTCATTATATAAATTCACATTCACTATTTAATTAATGGAAGCTCTCTAGGTAAATTAATTTTGTTTAGATTGCATTAAAGTTCAATTATATTCATTTGTTTGAATTATAACCCATAATTCACCATTATGATTATTCATATGACTTAAGTTGTTTTTTGAAAAATAAATGAAATCTGTTCAATTATAACAATAAACAAAATATTCTGACAGAAACAGCAGAATGTATATTATGTAAGCTTTTAAAAGAAGTTCAATTATCAATTTGTCAATCTATAATTTCATAAATCATCTAAATCTATAAGTACCTACTTTTTTATAATGATGGTATTCATGATTGTTAATTTGGTATAACTGTTACAATAGATTTACATTGCCATTGTTCTGTAAAAATGTGATCCAAAGAGTCCTTTGATTGTAGTATGAATATCTATGAATAAATTTGTATTTTTTCTTTGTTTTATCATTCCACTTCATTGTAAACCCTAACAGCATGTTTTGAAGTAATTAATAAGCTGGACAGCCTGTATAACAAACATGTTCACATATTTTACTCAAAGCATTTCATTCTGACCATCATTGTAGATATTAAACTAAATACAAATAAATACTTGCCCATATGATATTTATTAAGGGTATGATAAAAAATTGCTCAAATGCTTGGTATTCATATCTGTGCGTATATTTGTTGAAATAATATGCACATATTTAAATTAGCATATATATTGTTTAACTTTTGCATACAAATGGTTCATTCTATTATAAGGGGTATATATGAAATGAATGTCTTTTTCTTCATAGCTGAAGTTTAAGAAAATTATAATGCCTATTGCTTTTATTGTGTTTTGATTTTTTTACTAAATCATTACTAGATAAATAAAATTTGTTAAGTATACAATATCAATGATTAAACTTTAAAAGTTTAAAGATTTGATTTTGATTATTTTTAGTTATCTTGATTTTAACATGTCACGTTCGAAAAAGACGATTTTTCTCGATTCAGATGCTTGTTCTCAGTTAGTAAGTAACAATTATGTATTGATAAGCTGCATGATATGAATGACGATTTTGTATGCAAAATAAATTATTTCATTTTATTATAAATTATCCCACATGATATTTGAAGATTTAAGAAACTATTTGATACATTTTGATTTTTTGATGAGTATTCAACTAACTAGAATAATGGATTGTTTAGCCTACAGACAGGTTTAATGCCTCTTGTTATACCTCCCAATATTTAGCTACATGTTAAGTATTGATTGAAGTATTAGCAGTTTTTTTGAAGGCACAGTTTTGTTAATGACGATTTAACCCTTAGGTTAGTTAATCTCTTGATTTTGTATCACTGACTGATAAATTCATATAACTTATTTTGAATATTAACATAAGTTAACGGTTTATATTTTCAGGACAATTCATTAATGTCACGTCTATTAAATCATGGAGAAATTCGGGGTGATTCAGATATTGACAATGATCTGCCCTCCATGGAATGGGATTCAGAATCCTCCTTTAAATTTAGTCAATTATTGCAGGCCGCTGGTTTTCAAGGTTTGATAATGCCCGACGGAAGAAATATATCTGATCCAGAGGTAATGAGAGAGCTAAGTCGAGAGGTTGGATTTACTGTCGATGATATTCCACATTCCTTAAATCGGGAAAAACTCGAAATTCAGGAAGAGTACGTTGCTTATTTTAGAAATAGTTTTTGATTTTTTAAAAAAACACAAAAAAACAATTCCACCTTGTAGTTTGTAAACCGTCCTGCTCTGTCATTTAGAACGCCCCTGACTCTGGTCCAAGCTTGTCAGGATGGTAACCTTGAAATAGCGCAACACCTTCTCAAAGAGGGCTTCGATGTGAATGAAATTACTTCCCAGGGAGACACTCCTCTAACTTGTGCTGTAAACAGTAATAGGCTTGATTTGGTGGAAATGTTGATCCACAGTAAAGTAAGTTATGTTTGAATATTTTATTTATCGATAATAACAATCTTATCTTAAATGTATCAGTTTCATTGTGACAGATTTCACATCTCACTGATATATTTCTTTGTCTTCCTATTCTCTCCAATTACTTACTGAATCACCAATAAAGCCACTGAGAAAGAATCCTTCTAAAAGGAATTGACAACAAGCCATATAGTCGTCTCGCTAGGCACATTAATTAGAGAACTCGGGCAGTCCAACTCCTCAAATTCCAACAAATTCCATTTCTCCTTATAAAGGGGTCATCAAATCCCAGTCTATCACTGATCAATGGAATTTATAATTAAAGAATTTTATTATCCAATAATACATTAAGTGGTGAATTGTTATTTGTCAGAAATCGATTTCAATCAGTTCATTGCAGAGTCTATTACTGCTTTTCTATTCCATAATTTGAATTCAATAAGAGCAGGTCAGTGTCACATTCACCTGTCTACACCAGTCTCGCTGTTGAACAGCAACACTGAAGAAGTATTTATTTAAAATGTAAATTTGAGCGTTTTGGTTCATCTGGAGCTAAAAATTTATCCTGAAAAGTATGACCATCCCCCCAAATTATAAAGTTAAAGATTATTTTTAAAGTCATTGTGCAGCTCTTTGAATTTATAAAATTATTAGAATGTCCTCTCGTCCGGGAGATTTGACCGAGTAGATTGCATTTCGAATTTGTCGACTTTTCTAATTTCTCTTTATCGTAGAAACGTGTTAATTTTATGAAAATGGTTGATAGATTTTTTTAATCAATACGTCTATACCACAGCAAGGAAGTTGGCAAGACTTGAATGATCGTAAGCAGCAAATAGTAGGTGGCCTGTTTGGTTGATGATATTCTGGGTTAGTCGGTGTAGTGAGCTATAGTCTTTAATATAGAGAGCCGGATAGAGAGAATCCCCTCGATTCTAGAAAATAGTCGGGGGAAGAGACGGGAGTCTAAAATGCACTCTATCGTGCGCCCAGCTGCTGAGGCAGTCTGTAAACTAAAGCTGAAGGAAGATTTGGCAGTCTGCCTCCACTGAAATGTGTATTCATTGCCTGTCCTATATTATCGCAGTGTGTTCTAGTTAGCTAGTAGAATGAGTTAGTCTATCGGCTGACTGTCGATATCCTGTTAATGTGGGTGATTGTATAGCGCGACTGAATTCTAGAATTCTCAGCTTTAAGGTTGATTGAAATATATGGAAAAAAACCACATCACTCTTTAAGATAACACGAATGTTTATGAATTATCATTTCAGTGTAGTAGTTGGTCATTTTCATTTTATCATCAGTTGTCAGGTGATATTCATTTATTGATTCTTTCTTAGTTATGGTACGGACACCGTTATCTACTGCATAATCTTTATTACGATTCGAGCAAATTTCGCTTAGTGAAATATTGAAATAAAGAGTTTCTTAAAATCAGGTCATGTTGCCTTGGTTATAGCACTTAAGTTAGGTTTTCCTATTGATAATATATCTATATATGTATATAAAATTCACCATGTGTCCGTGTGTGTGTCCTCAATTACACCGTTGGACCAATCACAGCCAAACTTGGCATGGTGATGGTTGTCACCCTGGGAAGGTTTTATTTAGAGAAACATTCCAGAACCTCAACTGAACTACCTTTTCCAATTGGAAGCAGTTTCCAGAATATTGAGGAACCGTCTGGAACATTAGGCTGTGGTTTTTGTCATTCCTTGAGAAATAAACATTATTCTCAAAAATACCATCTAGGTTTTTCTGTTACTTTTTGTAAGGCATAAATTTATGACCGGGTAACTCCAGCTAGTTAGAAAATAAATCCTACAATTTACATATTTACTAAATTCTACAGAAAAACAGAATCTCTTAGTAACATTGACAGATATAATTAAAATTTGCTAACTAATTCATTATATCAACATTTAAATGTTTAGAAAATGTTCTACAAATAGGTTATAATAAAAATGCACAGAATTAATGAGATCCAGAAGATGGTAGTATATAATTTGGGATTGTCACCACCAGGGTTACGCAATCTTTAGAAGAATGAAATTCTGGATCAAGAGCCGATGTCTACATTTAATTTTATAAAAGAATGTCATTACTAGCTAAGGTTTGCTGTCGATAACTCCTTTAAATGTCGAAATCCATAATTCAATTTAGATTATTTATGCGCATATTACCTACTAATTTAGCGTCTACACTAAATTGGTAAATTGAGTAAAGGCTGAATTATAAATACTAAATGATCGATTTGTTTAGTAAGTCATCTGATATGTTGTCAGTGTGGGGTATTTCTACCCTGACTTCGCGACACCATCATCATCATAATACAGCAGTTATACTGTTCAACTAATGAAAGAAATGAGTCACCTAAACCGTGAGGCTATAATATTATAGCAGGTCTCTGCTAATCACTCAAAGATGCGCATGTCCAATACAAATACACAAATACATAGTATCGATTTAATCTAATTCGCACTTTCATCATTTATGAGTGATTTTAATAAATTAACTATTTAAATTAATTACGCGTTAATTTTGGCATTGTCATAGTAGGATCTTCATACTGTAACCATAACTAAGTTTTGGGGGGTATTCTTATGAAAGAAATTTCCCTGATTCTTATTATTAACGTGTCTCTTTCTATTCTCAGGCTGACGCCAATCTTCTCGGTAAGAAAATGGAGGGCACCGCACTCATGGAGGCAGCCAGTGCCGGCTTCAACGATATGGTCACCCTGTTACTGCGGTATGGTGCTAAACCGGAGCTGCAGTCAAATACGGGCAACACCGCCCTCCACTATGCCGCCATCAATGGACAGCGAGATTGTGTCGACATTCTGTTAAGGGCGGCTGCTAACACACCCGTTAAGGTTATCACCCAGCCTACTGAAGATGGCGATACGCAACAGGAGATGGTGAATATTCTGGAACTAGAAAATGAAAATGGTCACACCGTCTTGATGGAGGCGGCCAGTAACGGTCACGTGGAAGTGGCTAAACTGTTGATCGAGCGAGGCGCGGATGTTAACACTCATTCGCACGAGTTTAAAGAATCTGCGTTAACTTTAGCCAGTTATAAGGTAAAGATGGAGTGCAAAGATGTAAAGACGCTTACTAGACGTTCTTTAATTTCATTTTATCACCCCTCCACCCCTTTTTTTCGTTATCAGGGTCATGCTGATATGGTGAAGTATTTACTCGACGCTGGAGCCGACTATGAGCATCGCACAGATGAAATGCACACCGCTCTGATGGAAGCTGCCATGGACGGTCATGTAGAAGTGGCGAGGATATTGTTGGGGTATGGTGCTCAGGTAACACTCACTGCTCATTCCATTCTCCTCCTATCATTCAGCACTAGAAAATACATGAACATGAACAGTTTTAAAATTCATCCTGCTTACAGGTTAATATGCCGGCTGACAGCTTCGAATCGCCCTTAACCCTTGCTGCCTGTGGTGGTCATACGGAGCTGTGTTCCGTGCTGTTGGAGTTTCGTGCGGACGTGGAAGAGGTCAATGATGAAGGTTACACACCCCTGATGGAAGCCGCGAGGGAGGGACACGCCTCAACAGTGGCACTTCTCTTAGCTAACAGTAAGAATCGATTGATTTGTGTTATTGATTGAGCGTTAAATGCCAATCAGCCAATCAAATGAAGGTATTCTCATTCTTAATTGAGATACGAGAGTTCCATTAATAGGTAGAGAGATCACTCACTAACTCGCGCCATCATAATACAGCGAGCGTTAGATATTTCAATAATACTGCCTGACCTGTAAAAGTTACAGAATCTTCTTTATCCTTGGGTCGTTATTTTCCATGCTTAGAGTCAACGAGTCTTCGATCTCCAAATAATTCTGTTTTGTGCCTCCCTCGACTATCGATCCATCGCATTCTCTGTCTAACCATTAGTCCTCTCCTCACTATTCCAGAAGGTTCCATGTGGTCACAATTCTTTCTCTTCTGTAAAGATGCCTGAATTATCTAATAATTCCGGCTGCTCTAACTGCTAAATACCGCCACAATCCGGCTCTCTTTCTGATAGCACTTATTAGTGTGTCTATGCGTTTTACAAACTGCCTAGCTAAGGTTACACCACACACGTATTTATTTAAACAATAGCATTTAGAACTGCCAATCCTGGTTTCACTTCACTCTAATATCATTTATTTATAGAGAACATAATGGGATATTCATTGCATCAGCATATCGCTTATTTGTTCTATATTTAAAAACACACACCTGTTAATTTTTTTTAATCTATCTGAGCCAATTGTAATTCTATCACTGTTATTACAGCTAAGCATATAGTTGGACTGACTCATAGGATATCTATCGATCAGGGGATTTTTATCATTATTATTACATTATCGATTCAATTCTAATTTTACTTTTTCAAGTTTTTATGAAATTCTTTTCTTGTCTAAATGTGACATTCAATTCATTCGGTTAGTCTTCGCTGAGCTATACTATGAATAAAGATGCACTTGACTCGAGTCAGCCTTTATTTTTATTGAATCTAGATTATTAGAGTCAAAACTAATGGGATCACTTTTCTCTATGATTTGATTGGTAAGTTGAATTTGGTGCTGCTATAGTAGATCCTACTACTATACTACTGAATGTTTCAATCAGAGAATTAAATAGAAAGTCATATCCGTATTAGTTAGCCTCGCTCGCTGGTCTAAAAGTTGTGCAGCCTATCTTCATTATCAGAGACTATCCATCGACTTTCCTAAATCCTAATTTGGAGCTGCTTCTGTGCCAGCCAGCCAGATCTCTGCGTCTCTATTATATAGCGCTTGTGTAGATAGCGGTCTATTTTTGTGTTTATTTGCATACTTTGGGAAGAAGGCAATATTCTCCACATAATCATTAATCTTGCTTGAAGATGAAGATAACTAACTAGTCAGTAAATTATATTAGTTGAGAGAGAATAATCTATGCCGTCTTCTAATAATATTCTGTCAAATAGCTATCGATTTATAGTAAATCTTGGTGAAAGTCGAGCTGATAAGCATTAAGAAAATTCAATCATTTTTTAATGTAATTTTTGTTTGCTTAATTATGGTTGTTAGTTGTGTTTAAATCAATATTATTTTCTTCACTTTCTTATTTCTTACTTCTTAATGGAATTTCTAAAATTAAATATTTACCTACTGCCTCAAAAATATGACCTATTTATTGTACATCAATTTAAAAACTACTTAAACTTGGATATATCTATGGTTTTAAATGGGTTGTCAGTTAAGTGTTTGGATTCCATATTTCTTCGTTTTGTTAGAAAACTCTATAATCTACGTACCTATTGAGTGCACAATTTAAAAAATCGAATTTTAATTGATTTGAGATAATCGAAAGTATCGATTTTTGGAATGTCTAATAATATGAGAAAATCAATTTTGTAATTTAGATTTTCTCATGTTTAAGATTCAGCATGTCAAACAGATTTCTTAAACAATCTTTTTCTGAAAGGGAAGTTTTCTCTTTTCTTAATGTCTATACTATATTATGGACTTACTTAAAATCGATATTTTCATAATTACTTCTAGGGCCTTTTCGGTACCAATTTCGTAAACCGAATGAATTTCATTTACGATGTTTTTTTAAAACTTTTTGAGCGATGATCTGATCTGATAAATTGTTAAACCGAAACGGCCCTTAATAATGTGTAATGTATCTCTCTCAATCTCTCTTTTATACTTTATCAATCTTGTCATCTTATTTTTAGATGCGAATCCTAACGTTCAAACTGAAGAAACTCAAGAAACATCATTGACTTTGGCGGCTTATGGAGGCTTCATAGATGTAAGAATGCTTTAGAAACTTTAGTAATATCATCTTCTTCAATAATAATATGTTAATAAACAGTTGAATTCACCTTTGAAGGTTTGTCGACACTTGCTGGATTATCACTCTGACATCGAGTTGGCAGCTGAAGGTGGAAGAACTCCTCTAATGAAGGCTAGCCGGGCGGGTAACCTGGAATTTGTGAAGATGTTGGTGGAGAATGGGGCTGTGGTGGATAAAGCCACGACTTCTCAGGATCACACCGCTCTCAGTCTGGCCTGCAGTGGCGGTCATTATGATGTGAGTTTGCTTGCAAATTATTGTATAGGATTAGATGAATCCTGTAGTGTTAACTTAACTGACCAAACTCTGTCTAATAGAATTTATTTAGAGCCAACGGCAGAACACATTTTATCACCAAAATATTCGCTTATAATCTTATCGTCACTCGTGTAGAGAAACAGCTGTGGTGCTACTATTTTGTGGCGTTGTGAGTTAGTTATTCTGTTGATCATCATCTGTCTCGCATGTCACAATTCTTGCCTTTTTATCGTGTAGCAGAGGAGGGGTAGAATTGATGGGTAAGCTCTGATTGGAGCAGGTGTATGTGATCATCTCTCTACCCCACCATGCATCATGATTAGGGGGAGGCTATCTGCTGGATAATAATTAAATATGCACTCACCTTTTCTAATCGATAGTAATCTGTGGAACAATGTGGTGTGTTCTGTGGACAACATAAAACAACCACAACCACAGAATAATTGTCAGAATTTAAAGAAACATCGCTAAACATTTGTTTTGTAGTGGTCACAGCTGTGAATTTTCTTTATTGGTGATGTAATTAATCATTATCTGAATTTGGCTAGGGAGGTGATTTGAGTACACTATGATGTGATGTTGACATGTTAGCAATGTATAGAACCCTAAACATTTATGGCAGTGGAAAATGTAAAAAGAAACTTTCACGATCCCCAAACTCAGAATCTCCAAATTTTTACCCTTGAATTTCAGCCTTTTTTAATAGTCACTTTCATTTTTCCTATTTCTTATCCCTCTCTTCAAGCCATTCTTTTGTTATCCCCTCTTCTCACTCCAACCCTTCATTCCTCCTCTCTCTTATTCCTACCTTCTTCTCTTCCCTCTCTCTCCCTATTTCTCCCCTCGTTTCTTCTCACTCCAACCCTTCATTCTTCCTCTCTCTTATTCCTTCCTTCTTCTCTCTCCAAACCCTTCTCTAGTTATCCCCTCTTCTCTCTCCCCTCATTTCTTCTCACTCCAACCCTTCATTCCTCCTCTCTCGTATTCCTGCCTTATTTTCCTTCTTCTCTCTCCAAACCCTTCTTTAGTTATCCCCTCGTTTCTTCACTCTACACCCTTCATTCCTTTTCTCTCTTATTCCTACCTTCTTCTCTTTCTTCTCTCTCCCTATTTCTCCCCTCGTTTCTTCTCACTCCAACCCTTCATTCTTCCTCTCTCTTATTCCTTCCTTCTTCTCTCTCCAAACCCTTCTCTAGTTATCCCCTCTTCTCTCTCCCCTCATTTCTTCTCACTCCAACCCTTCATTCCTCCTCTCTCGTATTCCTGCCTTATTTTCCTTCTTCTCTCTCCAAACCCTTCTTTAGTTATCCCCTCGTTTCTTCACTCTACACCCTTCATTCCTTTTCTCTCTTATTCCTACCTTCTTCTCTTTCTTCTCTCTTCCCTATTTCTCCCCTCGTTTCTTCTCACTCAGACACTTCATTCCTACCCCCAGTCTTTCTTGACTTTCTCTTAAACATTTTTTCCTTATCCCCTTTTCTTTTTAAACCCTCCCTTATTTTATCCCTCCTAACGAGACAGTTTCTCTTCTTCGGCCTCGCTAATAATGTCGTCTCTGATTTTTCTGATTATATTAATAGAATATAAGTAGTAATGTGAACCACCGTACGAGCACAGTGCGTAGGCGGAGGGGGGGGGGAGGTCAAACTTTAAATCATTGAAATCGGTTGTATGGTTATGAAGTTATGAATGATTAAAGTTTTAACT
>JAYMFX010097106.1:1478-13192 GCA_036784945.1 Monocelis spectator | reverse complement strand
ATTCATCCTATCAGCAATGCACCACAATAGATATTCAAACTCATCCTATCAGCAATGCACCACAATAGATATTCAAATTCATCAGCCATCTTAAAAACGCCGCTTTTTTAAGGATCAACCGATCATAAATAGGCTACCCATTTTATAAAATTCTCCCGTGTTAGGGTGGAAAGGGTCACATAAAAGATAAATTCTCTTACGAATAATTGAATTAATGAAATTCCAGGTGATTCCCATTGAGTTTATTGGTCCTTTCGAGTTAATCGTCCAACATTTCTTCATGATATAGTTTAAATAGGCGGGATAATCAGGGTATTTACCGGACTGCAATAAATCAATCCACTGCTCGACATTGAAATCTTCAGTATTGACACCCTCTGTTCCTCTACCATCCACCAATATCCAAACCAGCCAACCGACATTGTAGACAAAGGTCATTGTCGATAAGTTCAATTTTTCTATGCCATTCAAGTTCTGACTATGTATGGGATAACTCTTTCTGACTTCAGGGTGCACTTGAAAAGAAGGGGTTGGTTTTCTGTCTTTTAATAGAAAAGGCAAACGTGGATTGTTTGGTATCAATAGATTTATCGATAGTTTGTCATTTTCATCTATGAACAATGTGTCCGCTCTGAAATTCACATACTTCGCAATCTTGATATCTTTTATTTCGGTGATCTGCTGAATAAACGCATGAATTTGATCAAAGTTAAACGAATCAAGATTGTCGATCAAACGCTTGTGGGGCATCGATTTTTTGATTAAATAAACAGTGCTGCCATTGGACGCCTCATAAATCGATAGTCCCACTTCATTGATTGACGCGCTGAATTGTTCTTTCTTTTCATGATGGATTCTTCCTTTCTCTTGGTGAATGTCGACATCCCCGCCATGATGAGTAATGGAAACGATTTGAATATCTTCTCTTTGATAATGTAAGCCATACAGCTGGAATCCATAGTCGAAATTTAGGATCACATCTTTTCCTGAAGAACATTGGGTTTCTATCAATTCAACCAAGTCATTTTCTACTGTGGAGGACTTTTCTTTTATCCACAAGTTGCTTTCTACAAATATGGAAAAAAGATTTTTTTAAAACACTTAAAATAATATCCATTGTATTGCAATACCTTTTTCAATTTACTCCTTCCGTATTTCTTACCTATTATCGTGTAGATATCATTCCAATATAAGGCAAGACTATTCGACATTTCCACACGAAAACACAATTTCATAATCTTGACAAGATATTGATTACTTTCGGAACATCCAAGACGCCTCATTATAGCGTCTAAATCAGAAATCTCAAAGCTATCAACTGATGCTGTGATATTTTTATCCAATAATTGGTAAATGAAGCATCCCAGACTGTGGATAAACTCCAGCAACATGAAGGAGTAGTACTTATCAGTATCTTCTTCATGATATGGATAGATCTCTTTGATGACGGGATGAATGTGGAAGGACGGGCGAGACACTTTGTCAGGTCCTATGAAAGGTAAACTTGGATCATTAGGTATATTTCTATTGATATGAATATTCCCAGAGACATCCACGTAGATATTATCTGCTCGGAAATTGAATTGTTTCAAATAATGCCATCCGAATTGTATATTGTGCATTACGATGGATTTGTTGATGGGATAAACGGGCAGCTCATTGATGATGGAGTTCTTCTTCTGATCATGGAAATTGTGAATGTTTTCTATAACCCTTGTGTGCGGCATATTCTTATCAATTAGATAGATAGTGGAAGAGCTCCTGCATTCATAGAGTATCACATTCCTATCGCTATGTCGTTCTTTATAGATCCTTCTCTTTTCATTTTCATAATTTCTCTCAGGAGAAGGTGAAATTTTCGTAATTTGAATGTCATCATCTCTGAATTTGAGTCCATAAATTCTGTAATCGTTAGTGAAGTCAAGCAAAATGTTCTCATCGCCTTGGCACTTCCGGTGGATTAATTCAATCAGTTCAACTTCTACGGAAATTGTTTTAATTGTAAACCAAAGATTTATTTGTGACATTTGCTTTAATTCTGTCTTCTCAAATTGCCGATTGAGTAAATTCAATGAGAAGAAAGATTGTTTAATTATTCTGGTAATAATTTCCTTCTTTACATCCAGAAACATTTGTCGATAAATAGCAAGTTCTTCATCTTCATGAAAGAGAAGTTCTCCAGTAGATAGCGGTTTCACTGGAAGTAATCTATCTTTGTCAAAAGAATAGTTACTCCCATGGAGATCTGGATTCCATTTAGATAAGTGAAAGTGGCTATTTTGTCTCAAAGATTTGCCTACAATGGCTTCATCAAATAGTTCGTCCATTTCATCAAAAGAATCAAAAGAATTTTCGAATGCACCATCAATTTTATTGGCAATGACGACATATTGATGAAGCATTGATTCATCATTACTCAAAGAATAATTGATTCGATCCAATATTTGGCCATCTTTTAAATTAAAGCCCTGGTTATGATCGTATAAATAGCAGATTATTGAAGGTTTTAATCTTTGTAGAATGTTGACTTCAAAAAATGTGATTTCATCCTTTTCATCAAATCCCGGACAATCAACGAGAACTATGCCCGCTTTGAGAGTGTCCGAAGGAATACCGATTTCTATGATTTTAGAATAGGCAGACTCTTCCGATCGATAATGTTTGGTTAGATTAATGTATTCATTCAATAAATTATATTTCAATTCTTCAAACAATTCCAACTCAACACTCTCTTTATAAGTTGACTGATTGTAATAAAATTCTGTCCGAATCAAACGCATCACATACCGATCAGAATAAACCAGTCTGGTTATTCTGCACGTTGTGGGCTCATCAGAGCTGGGTAATACAACTGTTTTGTCCACCAATAGAGAAGCCAGCATTGTCTTACCCGAATTCATGCGTCCAGTGAATACCAAGGTGACAGGCTGCCTTGTAAAATTATCCACGTCAGTCACCATTGTTTTGCTAAACATCTTCTCCAATTGCATTTCATTAAAAATGGATTGGAGGACTTGGTGAATATCATGAATGCTTTCATTGCGAAATTGAATCGCCTCTTTAATCGATTTTTCAAAAGAATGAACTCCCTTTGATAATGGTCGTTGAATTTGGTCGGATATTCGTTGATAAATACATTCTAGTTGACTTATATCATTGGAGGTATTCATATTTTCAGGGACAATCAATCAATTCATATAAAATTATAATTAACACAAAACATCTAAATAATATCACTGATCATGATTCACTCGCAACAACAATAAGCGGATCTTAAAAATATAGCCAGGGGTTAGCTCACATGATCCGTGCGTGTATAACTATGTATAAATGACAAACTGCTCAAATAAATTGTTCTATCATTAGAAAAATCGATAGGTTCGGAATTCTTAGAATTGCGAGACTGTTTTAAATAGCTTAAGAATTTTTAGCGAACTATTACTGAGTAGCTACCCTTGTACCTAACTATCTTTATAAAGATAGTTAGGTACACTAATGCCTTGCGAATAGAATCTATGCAGTAAATAAATGAATACCAAACTTGAATAATGTAACAAATAAACATTGAACAGGATTGAATTTTGGGTAAACAGAATTGATTATAAGGCGGCTGAATACGTAAATGAGTATAATAAGTACCATAGTAGGTTTTGGAAAATTGGTGAAAATCGAACTGACAAATTTGTAGTTCGATTAATCAGCAAAACTATCCGTATCATTCAACGGAAAGTATTATAGTATTTTAGTTAAATAAAATCAAAGACTTTCAGCAATTTACCGCAATAGATATTCAATTAATTTCAATTGCTAGGTATGTATGCAGAGATATTAGATTTAGTATCTTTGGTATAAAGACAGTAGTGTAAAATTAAATACAACCGTTTTCTGATGTTTAACTTTAAACCTACCTACAGCAGATATCAAAGAAGTGTACCTACAAGATCAGACCCCTCTAAGTAGCACATAAACTTCTTCACGAGATTGATAATTTATGCTACTTTTTTTCCTTATGATTTAATCAATATAGCTATATAACTATATTGATAAAATCACATCTACAGTCAATAGTATAAGTCAATAAAAAGTTTCAGTTCTCAACAAATTGAATTTATTAAAATATTTGGAACTTGGTGAAATAGTCTAACAAATAACGATGCACATTTTTGTTAACACAAACAACAGCACAGTTGATCGAATTTTCCTCAGTCTGAGATAATAATAACAATTCTTCTTATACATAGTACCTATCAGTAAAATCTAGGATTCCTGAAAATAGAATAATTCAAAAATTATTACTGTGAAATGCTTAAAGAAAATAATAAAATTAATTATATTGAAAACAGAAATGTTGTATTGATGTTTTACTATGTACATAGATAACAGTAAGATAAAATGCAATAATTTAATAAGGGATTACTTTTACCTGGGTCTGAGTTTGCTGGGTGGACTGCTTCTGTAACGTCTGACAGGAAATGTTCTCGGTCTGCATAATAAATTATTTGAATTGTAAAAGTTTATAAAATACACAATACATTATAAATACTTCATTATATTTATACAGTGAAATTTGACAAGGTTTAATCATAGACAGACCAGGTAACCTACACTGATATTTTTCCCGTAGGTAAATCAATATATAAAAGTATTTTAACTTGCATGGTTTTTATTTGATCGAGTGCATATGCCGCTGTCCTCGGTCTCCTGCGACTTGATCGAGGGTGGACTTCCTGATGAAGGAGAGATTGTGTCATCTCGTTTAGAGTTGACCTAAAGAGATTTGTTTACTTTTATTTAAATAAATCTATCACATGTAAATTACAATTACAATTATGAGTAAATCTATTTCGGAAATTCATGAAATGTTGTTAATTCATTTATTTATCACCTGGATGTATTTGGTCATCATTAATTTATCACCTGGATGTATTTGGTCATCATTAATTTATCACCTGGATGTATTTGGTCATCATTAATTTATCTGCTCCTATGCATTACTTATACAATGATAAATTGAAAGATATGGTTGTCAAAATATTTTCAAACCCACTTTATATAACTCACATCATCGGGATCTGATCTGTTGCCGCTGGTACTTCTGCCTCTTCGGTTTCGGGAGCCTCCTACTCTTTGTCGATTACGATAGTGTCTTCCAGGATTATTTCTATCATAACCACGGGACATATATCCTGGATGGGGCATATTCATCATATGAGGATTGTACGGTCCGCGCATGTTATTTGGACTGAATGACATCGGTCTTTGGAATTCATTCATTGGTCGTCGTCTTGGTGCATCCGGTGAGAATCGACGCATATTATGTGGCCCTACATGTCTTCCCTGAAATACGCATAACATCGTATTATACTTATCAATAACATTTCGCCCATCCAAAAAAAAAGATTATTTGTTCAAAAAAGCTCTAAAGAATCAAAACAATTGACGTGTTCGTTTGCTTTTAGACATCAAAATCATCTGTTGGATATCCCATATCTATATAATTGCAAAACGATGAGCTATTGATTTTACAAAACTTCTCTTAATTTCATTAATCACTTACTCATTCAAAACAATCTCTTCATATCAACTCAGAAGAAAAAACGTAAAAGCTTTTTCAAAATTTAACTTACTTGCATTTCGAACTCCAATGGGAAATGTCCTCTATATCCATATTGTCTGCGCGAAATAGGTTGGAACTAAAGTTTTAAAATTTCAAATAAATATTATTTTTTTATTTTTGGAACTTAAACAACATTTTTATTAAAAGTTATTTTAATTCTTTTAAAAATATTCTTTAAAAGACTGTTAGTTTTGTAAAGTCTGTTAGCATCAAACCATCGATATCGATTCTTCATTATAGAAATTTATTACTGTTAGTCCTACCTACTCTATAGTCACAAACAAATGTTAACTCTTAATGGAAATAATCAGCCTAAAATATTCTGTGTATTAAGTGAGATCTGAAGTGAGATAGAAAACGTTACTTGATAAAAATATTTTTTAGATAACTTATCAATAAATTATTTAATTAGAGATTCCTACATTTCTCGGTTGTTCTCTTCGAAAGTCAAAATCTCGATTTGATCTTCTTTCATATTGCCATTGCTCATCACCATGAGGTCCCATGCGTCTAGATTGGTCCGTTCTAGGAGGAAATCTTCTATTTCTATATTGGTTGTTTATTGATTGAAAAGATAATGGTCTGAACTGACGTCTATCAACTGCATATTTACTTCCCATAACAGGATTTCCATCAGGACCTGTGACATTTGCAGCTTCTAAACCTTTTTCTCCCTCAACAACATCAAACTCGACTTTTTCTCCATCACCGATGGAACGCTGCCATTTATTCGGATTATTTTTCAAAATTGCTGTCTAAAATATAATAGGGGAGAATGAGTAAGATTCCTCTTCCAAAACGTTTATACTTAAATATACATAGATGTGTGTTCTTTTAAGTTCTTTTTGAGTTGTTTAACCACTAATTTGTGGTTAAATAATTGGAATTAGTCTACAATCATTACTACAGATCTATGGGAAGACATTTTGCCTATATTGTAAACAAGTGGTTGGCAGCTAAAGCAAAACTTCATATCGTTTAGCAGGTTGCTCTTTTAAAATGCTAATTACCAATATGACATAAAAAATGTCTAATTCTTATTATTACTCCAATTTAGCAATAGTAAATTGAGATAATGAATTTTTATAAATTAGAATTTTCTATAAATATGTTAAAATAATCATTAAAATAACTTATTGCAAATTACCTGATGCACAAAAATATCTTCTTTATTATCTTTCCGATGGATAAAACCATAACCACTTTTGACATTAAACCATTTTACTTTTCCACTGACTTTTGTAGCTGCAAAAGAAGAAAATGTTAAATTATTTTTTACTTATATGACTATGAAAGATTATTGGCATAAACAAATTGATTGATTGAATGTAAACTGATCATAATCACATATTTAACTTGATTACAATTTAAAGGAATTATTTAAGGTTTATGAATGATCCAGCCTAAATCATATTTTTATGCTAAAAGGCAAAATTAAAATAAAATATACCTTAAGTAGGTATGTTTGGAGCAAAATTAGAATATTGAGAAATATGTGACAATCAGATTCAAATATTCCTTTAACATATACCATTGACATAGCCAACTAAAGATTTACATCGAAATTTAAATGGTTGCAACACAATTAGAATAGATTTAAACACATAAAGTATGGCAAAAATCAATCAAAAACTTCTGATACAATATACAAATACATTCTGCATTCAAAACTGTTTAGAAAGTTAAATAATGTGAGGAAAATGTTCATTTCTAACTTATGAAACACAACTTACATATGTATGATGACATTTCTTGAAGAATTACATAATATAATTGGTATGTAAGAAAATATTTATATTATTAGAGGCAGCAGGCAAATAGAAAATATTCTTAAATTTTCCAGGCTCATAACATTTGCATTGGAAAACTGATATCAACAAAAATTTAAAAATTGAATTAACAATAATTTACTTGAACAGCACCTATTGTGTTTGAGCATAAGATTATAAGATTAAAACGAAATATGAGACAAATCTTTTTTCATTTAGTTATTTCATGCACTTTTTCATAATTATGATTAAAAGATAATTAATTCAATACTGCAACTTCATAATTATTCATATTAATTCTTATTGAATAGTGATAAATCAATGATACAAGTAATACTTATTTATGAGAGAAAAGATGTAAAAAAATCTCACCTATGATCTTTTTTTCACTACTCTCGCTGGCTTTTGATGACATATTAAATATATTTAATTAAGACAAGTATACGAAACCACGATATCACATAGTTGACAACGTTCGTCGTCATATATTTTAATACTCATCTAAAACAACAGTGTCTATACAACTAAAATAAGTATAATAAATATGATTTCATGCAAATTCATTCCGTTAACATAAAACGATGTTATGCTACATAAATGTATTTTCAAATATTCAATATTCAAAACATTTATTTAATTATAAAAATATTATAAAACTAATGTATTTTTAAGTGCTCATAATTTTTAATTCATGCTAATGTTTTTAAAATAAATCAATTGAGTTTTGTTTCATTTTCGAATTTGTGTGGAAGTCGCATATAATAATTACAAATGGAGTCAGTATTGAACATTTATATTTTATTCTTTTAATAATTTATAAAATATCCCTAAATTCCATTTTCTCTTTTAAGTATATTATAAATTCGTACCAATTTCCATCTAATCAAACTTAAAAATTAAAATTTACCATAAACCTACCAGGTTTGAAAGTTTAAATTGTTTTTATTAATTCATTTGTTTCCATTATTTCATTTTATATCAAGACTTATCAATAATATAAATGTTTGATTATCTTAAGATTTTAGAAAATATATAGAATTTTTTTTCTTAAAACTAATCCATAAATTCATGTTTAAATGCACATTACAATAATGACAAACAAATATATTTGCAAATATATATAACTTATAAACACACTTTCCAATGTATTTATCATATTAAGAAAACATAGTGGTAGATTTTACATCAACAATTATAAAACTTATAATGTCAAGATATGCAAAAAAAATCAGTTTTCATAATTTCTTTCATATTTTTTTATGTCTAATTTGAAGTTCCCATTTGTCAACTCTATATATATAGAGTTTGTCATTTTTACAATGAAGTTAGGGAAGATCTAATAGTATCCTAACATAAACTCTAACCTATTTTATGGTGGGAATTAAATCACAGTTCTAAAGTTTCTAGCAATAAAATAAAAATTTGTTGGCCTATAGCTTTGGTTGTATCAATATCAAAAACTTCATTTATGGATTTTGGAAAATCATTTTTCTTTATCCTTATATACTTAATATACATTAATGACAAATATTATTTATATTTAAGATTCAAATTTTGATTTTAGATTACTTAATGAATCTCTTGATGGAATTATATCAGGTAAATATATTGAGTATATCTGTATTGAGTTTTTTATTGTAAAATTTGTGGATGTTTTTATATAAGTTAAGATTTATATACCATGATTGTTTTAGTACATATTACTTTTAATAATTAGATGATCCACCTTCTCCATCAATCTTGAAACCGTCATTGAATTCCATCAACTTTGATATTAGAGAATGTATCACTTCCTCACCATTACAAACTGATGTATTTAAAAATGTTTTGACTAATAAGATCAGCCAAGAAAATGAGACTCATATAGTTTACAAAAGTAAGATTATTTACCATTCTTAATGGTTATTACTTTATTACAAAGGTACCATGCATAGCATTTAAAATTATTGTATTTGAATTTGAATGTCTATTTATAAAAAAATGCTTATTATATAGCAAATTGATACATCAGTATAAATCATAATAAGCATATTAAAAAATATGCTTAAATATTTTTATATAGTTTCTTAAAAAAAAGAATTTATGCATATAATATATTTTTATATATTTTTATTTTTATTTCTGTTATTTCTGTTATTTCCAAAGTTATAAATGTTTCAATATTGAAGCATTGTTAGATGTTTGTTTTTTGCTGTGTAATATTCTACCCCTTTCATTTTTTTCTCAATGATCAATTTATTAATTGTCATATTAAAATAAAACAACATTGCAGAAAATTTAATTGATGAGTTTATCTTATAATTTTAGGAAGTTCCAATTCTCATCCTAAGAGAAAAGTGAGTTTGACTATTTTGGCTTATTCTCATTATATTTAATAAGAATTAAAGACCTGTGTGAAATTTTATTAACTGTGGATGATTTATCCAGCAGAGATATGAACTTAGTCTTCAGTAGTTCAAAAGGAAAACTTTAAATGTGTATTTTCTTTCCAGGAAATAATAGAAAATAGATCAATTTTAATTTTAGTCGAAACGCAAGCGAATCTTCAGTCAGTCCTCTACTAAACAATCTCAGTCAAGCACGAGTATGCTATTGTTGCTATATGTTGCTAGTATGCTATATACCTACGCCATATATATATATATAAGCGGCATTTTTTCTGATACACTTGACGATGTATTGACTAGATTGCCTGGTCCTACAGAGGCGATATGGCAGTATATACGCTGTCTGTTTCTTTTCAATAGATCACTCTACAGATAGTTAGTTTTCACCATGTTTCTTCTGGGAACAAGTGAACTCGCACCTTTGTAGGTATGTCGGTGTATCCCTTTAAAATATTTCCTTTTAGGCTCTAAAATACGATCGACCCAGGGACAGAACTGCTTAGATTGCTTGAGTCAAGTAAATGAATATAATAAATTAGTGTAGTTGTGTGTCATACATTATTAGTACCTTGAATTTATTCAAAATTTTCGGTTTTAGGGAGGTTTGGAATTTTCAGGCTCCTTTATATCCCAAATAACTCAGATTCACAATACTCAAGTATCAACATTACAGCTAATAAAACAGAATCCAATTGATGACTATAATAAGAGTTAGTCCAATTTTTTTTACAATTCTTGTTGTATACTTTCATTCTAATTGATTTTACTTTACATTGTCTTACAGAGCGTTTGATTAGAACAGTCAATGGAATTGAAAGGACATTAACAAATTTAAAAATTGAATGCGAAAAGTCAGTTTTTTTCTTATTTTATGTATTACTACTGATTATTTAGTGAGTAGTATTTCGCTTGACTTATCTTATTTGTCAATAGTTGTCGAAAATATTTGTTTGATTACCATTTTAGTTTAAAACCTTCACCGCATCGTCGGAAACATCTAGTCGATTTAGTGCGATTGATAAAGGCCAATTGTAGATTAAGAAATCACGTTGATGAAGAGTCACAGATTAATAATGATAAAAGATACACAAATAAGCAGTAATGGAATTTTTTTCAAAGTCATTCATTACAAATGATATGTGTCTTGATTATTTTATGAAATGTTTTATCAAACTTTTAGGCATCAAACTATTCAAATGTCGATAGATGAATATTTTGGTGTTTCCAAGATGAAAAAGAGCGTGAATAGAAGAGGCCCAACAAGCTGTGATCCTCATCGTTACAGTCAAATTTATAATGCTTGTACTAAAAAAGAAATCAATACTCAGCATCATCATTCTTCTTCTTCACACAGATCTAAGCACCATGACCCAACGAAATGTACGATGAAAGTTTCTCCATATTCGCGTACCAGTTATCAATCATCTTTAAAAGAAAACAATTCTCAGCCGCTCAGCCTCAACAACAGAACTGTCTCAGAAAATGCATCAATTCTGAATAAAATGAAATCGACGAATAGTATTAGTAAGCGGCGTAGAACGTCGCAGAAATCTAAAACCGAATGTCATAATCTTGTTGAAACTGCATCCCACAGTCAGAAATCCATCAACAACATTACAACCGATCAGAAAAGAGAATCAAAATTGTATTCCAGTATAGAGAATCATCAGAAGAGAGTCAATGTGGCAATAATGCCTGACAGTGGATATTGTGCTGAGAATTCATCAAATCTATTCACACAAGGTAAGAAACTGTCTATAGTTATTACATAGTAAATTTGGACATTTTTGACTGATGACATCCTACTATAACCACGTGTGTATGGTTACAATTACTGTCATAATACATGATGATGACGTCATCATGTCAATTATTGATCATTTTTTCTGGTTGCTTTGTGTTATAGAATCCCAGAATAATTTGGATAACTATTTTGACATG